>JAULJZ010141647.1:0-31531 GCA_032270985.1 Heliamphora pulchella | reverse complement strand
AACGAGAAGGTACTGGGCAAGAAGACAGAAGCAAAGAGCATAACGTCGCCGCAACTGAAAGTCGAGGTCACTAAGGTCACCGGTAGGACGGAATCTATCAATGATCCATGGTATGTCAAGACAGTCATCCTGTGTCAGAAGAGAGGTCTCCATCCTAGATAGTTCACAAAGCTGTATCACCTGCTGACGGGTTGAAAGAAAGAAAGTGGAAACTACAACGGAGCTTCGAGGGGCCAAATCCAAAATGATAGCAAACTCCTCCACTGTAGGGCATAGCTCTTTAAGGCCGAATCGAAAGACGTGGGATTGCGGGTCCCACAGCTGAGCAGCTGCTTTCTGCAAAGGCTCGTCAATCATTATGGCCATGAGAAAAAATAAAGATTTGATACCAAAAAGGGCGAAGCTTAAACGTTCGACATGAGTGAATACCTCAATCCATGAAGAAAAGAGATTAGCCATCTGGGTCAGAACAACAGAAAATGAGGCCTCCGGGGCTGTATTTATAAGGCAGAAAAAGGTGAAAAATCAAAATTTTGGCAAATGGTACGTTCAATGTGGCGACCGCCACCTTGGAGTTGGCGACTTCCAACTCTAAAATGCATCGTACAGTGATATTAGCCCTTTGACTAGGCGACCGCCAAATTATAAATAGCAACCGTCATGTCAATCTCCTTGGAACTGGCGACCGCCATGTTATGTTATGGTGACCGCCATTTCTGAACATGGCGGGTGTGTGTTAGTTAGCAGTTTGTGTGATCTGTATAAATCGTGGCATCTGAATTATGCATCCAAAACAGTTTGAGCAGCAAATAAAGAAAAATCATGCAACAGATAAACATGTAAAGTAATAAATGGCGCGAAGGCCCAAAATGCATCAAAAGTGGTAGAATGTATCAAAATGTAACTAGGACACTCTGGCCGAATAAAATAGTAAATTGGGGCACGCAGGCCCATGGATCAAGTAAATGTATCAAACCGCGGCACGCAGGTCCATAAAGAGTAAATGTATCTAAATGAAAGTGAAAAAGTAACTGAGGAGGGCGGGCTCTCTCTCTATCTCAGGAATGTCTTTGGCGGACCCGGCGGGAAGAAGGACCGGCCTCGTCCGAGCTATCATCCTCAAAGAGCTGGTCAAAGTCATCACTATCATCACTACCCGAGGAAGAGGACATGACTCTCGATTGGCTCCTAGCAGAAGAGATGGATACCCGGGAACGAGCTCTGGAGGAAGTAGCACGGGGGCCACGGCCTCGAGCCGGAGCATAAGCAGGAGGTTGAGCAGGACCCTGGGGCGGAGCATCAGCAACCACTGGTGGCTGTCAAAAGAGACAAAGGGTAAAAAAGCGGTATGGAACAAAATCGAGACCAAAGAGAAAGACACTCACCGATAGAGGGATGAAAGGAACCCCAGCTGCATGCAGAGCAGCATCCTGCTGGCGAATCAAAGTTCGCATGCCGCTCACTACCAGCATGAGGCGATCCAGCCAAGCCTGATCTGCCTGTCAAAAAGAATAAAGAACTAAGCAATTTAAATCGAAAGCAGAAAGGAAAGTAATGAGGAAAAGAACGAACCTAAGCATATATTGGCTGGACTCTAAAATCGGAGGAACCGGAATGGGGATGTCGAAAGGATACCCAGCAACAATGGTCGGCACGGTCCAGGGTATCTCGGTAGCTTCAACTCTAGCTCCCCCAGCAACAGCAGCATCGGCTCTTGCTCCAGCATCAACAGCTGCACTAATACCAGCTCCCTCATCCTCTGGCATCCGTCTCCTCCTCCCACCACCTGGGGCAATCGGGCCAGGTTCTAATGGTCCAAGCAATTGAACCCGGGCCCAGGCGCTGTAATCTCCCTCCGTCGCGAGCAGCTCAGCAGCAGGAGTCCCCACTAGCTCTAAAAGAAGATCGACGCAGCTCAGATGATCGGTCTAGTGCATACAGGCTGGAGGGACCACTAGGATCCAGAAGTGATCCAGGCCGAGCGATTGGCGAATCACTTGCTCTCTTAGATAGTACTCCCGTCCAAATGGACCCTCAAGCAGGATCTGTCGCGAAGCGATATCCCAACTGCACATCAGGTCTGCGCCAGCCCGATCCTCTACTCCCTGCTAGACATCCCAGTGAACCTACAGAGTATAGTGAACAGTGCAGCGTATAGTAATCAGTGAACAGAATACAGTAATCAGTGTGCAGAACAAATAACAGTACAGTACAGTGTAATGCAATGCAGTGAGCAGAATAATGCAGAATACGATGTACAATGCAAAGAGCAGTAAAAATGATACCTGGTTAGGGGTCAGTCGGTCCAGTGAAACTCAGAAGCGATCAATGTCCTTTCCCCCGGCCTTCTTCCCCTTCAGCCCTCGGGACCACCGGGCTGCACGGGGAATGACTAGAGGGTCTATCGTCGAGTTCGCCGGGACATGAAGCCGAGGAACTCATAAGTCCACAGCTGCAAAGAAAAGATGTCAGCAAGAAGATAGTGGATAACAGATAACATAAATGAATAGAAGACTGAAGAAACTAAACCATACCTTCTAGACCTTTCAGTATCTCCTGATGCTGAGCTCTTGGGGGAACCGAGTAAGAGTCCTCACGAAGCTGTAGAGGGTGGCGATGGCATCTCCTCCCCAGTCGAATGAAGCAACCCGGCCTAGGCGAGCTAGGGCGCCTAAGTAATGTAAATGAACGATATTCTCCTTGTTCGAGAACATGGAGGTACCGAACATATACATTAGAAAGCCCCGAGCAACCCACTTGTAGTTGCGGGGGTCCGTACAGTGGAAGTGTCTAAAACGCTCAAAAAACCAGGTATATCACACCCGGTCTTTGTCCATCTGTGCTGGAATGGCCCCGAGGAAGTGCATCAGCGCGTCAGCAGAGCAGGCGATGGTAAGATCAAATGGGATGGGAGCTCCTCCAACCGAGATGCCGGTAATCATGGAGAAGTCCAGAGGCATCAGAGTGGCCTCGAAGGTAGTGAAATGAAAGGTGTTGGTGGTGTCCCACTACCGCTCCGCTAGAGATGTCAACCATACCCGGTTGTTGCTCGTCCTACCCAATAAGGGTATGAAACGAGCAAAATCAGATGCGTCAATGTAAGCCTGGCTGGGAGCAGGGAGAGCATCATACCACTCCAATACCTCTCCAGAGGTAGAACCTCCGAAGCCTCTGACATAGTGACCAACCTGAAAAGAAAAAAACAAGTAGAGAATATATAAAGAACAGATCGAGCAAGCAAAGTGCAAAAAAATTTCTGTAAGCAAAACGCTAGGTTCGTGTGTAAGTGACGACCCTTCGGTTCTCCCTAACCCTAGGTTTGTGTGTAAGTGACGACTCTTCGGTTATTTCAAATCCTAGAAAACTAGGCACCCTAACCCTAGGTTCGTGTGTAAGTGACGACCTTTCGGTTCTTTCAAGCCCTAGAATCGTGTGTAAGTGACGACCATTCGGTTCTTTCAAACCCTAAAAAACTAGGTACCCTAACCCTAGGTTCGTGTATAAATGACGACCCTTCGATTCTTTCAAACCCTAGAAAACTAGGCACCCTAAACCCTAGTGCGCCAGGTAAATCTTTTTAACCCTAAGTTCGTGTGTAAATGACGATCCTTTGGTTTTTGCAAATCCTAGTAAAAGAATAGGAATCCCAAGCCCTGGTTCGCCAGGCAAACCTCTATATTTTTATGTTAATCATTCTATAAAATTAAAATAATAATAATAATAATAATAAATAAAATAAAAAAAAAAATCTCTTTCCTTTGATATTTGTGTTTTGCCTCTTTTGCTCTAACTTTTTAGAATTAATCTTCTAGAAATTTTTAAAAATTTGTCCCAAATTTTTAAAAAAATTTCTCAAATTATTATGATTTTCTAAAAATTTTTAAAAATTTTTCTCGAATTTTTAGGATTTTCTAAAAATTTTTAGGATCTTCTAAAAAATTTTCTCAAATTGCTAAGATTTTCTAAAAGTTTTTAAAATTTTTTTTCAGATTTTTAGGATTTTTTAAAACTTTCTAGGATTTTCTTAAAATTTTTTTCAAATTTCAAGGATTTTCTAAAAATTTCTAAGATCTTCTAAAAATATTTCTCAAATTTTTAGGATTTTTTAAAATTTCTTCTCAAATTTCTATGATCTAAAAATTTTTACAAATTTTTCTCAAATTTTTAGAATTTTTTAAAAATTTGCTAAATTTTCTGGGACTTTTAAAAAATTTTCTTGATTTTTAAAAAATACCCTTTAGATTGCTAGAGTTTGTATTTTTTTTTTGCCCTAAATTTTTAGAAATTTTTGATAAAATTACCCATTTAGTTTTCATGCCCCAGAAACAAAAAACAAAAATTTTTTCTCATTCTTTTTTTTTGTTTTTCTTTAAAAAAAAATTCAAGTATTTTATTTTGTGATTTTCATTAAAATAATCGCCATTTCTTTCATTGTTTGTTCAAATCATAATCTCCATAGCAAATGTATCTAAACTAAGTTCAAATTCCAAGCATCACATCCATATTAAAATAAATCATCATCATTCATCATCATATGGGGGATCCTAAGCATGCGTCTACGTTTGATATATCATAAAAACATGCTTTAATATTAAAACAGTAAGGATCGAGAACTTACCGATCGGCGCTGACGAGAAATGTGATGGTCGGGCTCCCGCAGAAGAACATCGGCGGCGACTGAGTCGTAAGGAAGCTCGTATCGTCGCATTCCACCCGGATGTAAGCAGTGGGGAACCGGAGCGTAGGTGCGCGGATCAAAAGGAGCTGGATGGCCCTCCCTAGCATCAGGGTCCAAAAAGTCAGCCATCGCGGTCTTAGCAGCAGCATCAGCAGTAGCATGTGCCTCGACAGCTGTCCATGCCTCTTCAGCAGCCCGATGGGAGGCACGCTCCGCCTCGAGAACAAGGGCGTCCATCGCAACAGTGGACTGCGTGGTAGTGACCCCGCTTGCAGGAATACTGGCAGGCGTGCCCCTAAGAGTCCCCATAGAAGAACTCCCAGCGGCGGAGGGGCCTTGTTATACCCCCAGGTCGTCGTCTCCCTGGCCCTAACCCGCTATAAAGAGAAAATGGATCACAAATAATAAGGTAAATATCGTGAGAGAAGGTGTGGAAGCAAAAGAAACAGGAGAAGAGCTTGAGAGAGTCTTGAGAGAGCAGAAGAGCTAGAGAGAGAGGATGGAATGAGAGAATGAGCCTCACCCGCGCGAGCTGTGAACCTTATACGCGCACGGAGTTGGCGGTCGCTAACTCCAATGTGAGCGATCGCCATGTATGTCAAAGGTCACAAGGCGACTGCCAGGTTCAAGAGATTTATATCCGGCGACCGCCATGTCAGAAGGATTCTGTCTAGGTGGCTGCCAACTTGTCAATTGTCACGTCATTCCTATCATAATGACCGCCAACTCCAAAGTTGGAGACCCTGTGTCAGTTTGCCATCATGAGGTTTTAGAGGTTTTTTTTTTAGGAGGGCTGTTTGAGGGTCTGTTATTTTGTATGCATTTATTTAATTTACTTTGCGTGTGTCTATTTTATTAAGTATGTTAGTTATAGATTTTTTTTTTATTAGCAAAAATAATTTTCAGAAAATATAAAATCTTTAATTATTTTTTCTTAAAATTTTTATTTTTGTGTGAGTGTTTTCTTCTAAAAATGATTTTGAGAGCTTTTCAAAAATGATTTTATGTGTTCGTGTTCTCGAAAAATATTTCAAGAAAATTCTTGTGTGTAGTCTCTCTCGCCTCGTTCCGAATTTTTGGATCTTAATTTGACCTATTAATTTCTAGTTTTCCTTCCAATAAATTTAATTTTAAGCCGTAACTTGCCTTTTAATTATTTTTATCCCGCTTTCGAATTTTTAGTTCTTAACTTGACCTATTAATTCATGGTTATTCTTCCCGGTATAAATAGTTTTAAGCCGTAACTTGGCTTTTGACTATTTGTTTTTACCTCGCTATCATTCCGAATTGTTGGGTCTTAACTCGACCCATCAGTTCCTTGTCGCTTTCCCGGTTAAGGTAATTTCTTGAATCTTAACTCGATACTTTCTATTATTTTATTCCCAGCTGAGTTCTTAGATCTTTACTCGGTCTTTGATCTTGATCATACCAGCATATGCATCATGTTAGCATCTGCACCATCGATAACTTGTTGTCCAAGTCATTCTAAAAGTGGCAATCGTCATATTAATTGTAGCGACCGTCAATAAAATTTCTTGAAAACCCTAGCCAAAAGTGGTGACCGCCACCTTTAACCTAGCGACCGCCAACTCTCATTGTGACGACCGCCAATAGAACCTTGTAGAACTTCTTTTAAACATGGTGACCGCCATATTGAACATGGCGACCACCAACTCTAAATGGCCTAACGTGTCACAAAACGTGGCAACACCTCATTGGTTGAAGAATTATATAAATATCGTACCCTTGGTACGTTTTCAAGGACAGAAAATTAATGAGAGGTTTAGTGAGAGAAGCTCTGTCGAGTTGCCAAGCAATTTCGAGTCCCGACACCGAAGCCTTGTCGAAATACCGAGATCCGAACCTCCGACACCTACATTGAAAGTCTTGCATGGATCACCACCCGAGGATTGGACGAATGAAGCACATTTCCTCAACTCAAGGATTCTTAAGCAATCTAGGTATTTTGTTTAGATCCCTGATCCTTCTAACTCTATTCCCTCTCTTTTAGAGTGATTGGGTTAAATTCAATTTTAATTTGCGTGTTTATTTCATTTGTGGAGGTAACCTTGTTTCTTGTTTAATTTTTTTCATTTAGTTTAATCTTTTTAATTAATTGTTTAGTTTATACATCCACGTTAAGTATATTATTTTTTTTCTTCAATTCATTCATCAAATTAGTGCTAACCTATTTCGACAATTACAACTTGTTAATGTTGTTAATTATTATAATAATGCACTTACATTTATGTGAAAGTAGTAATCAATACTATATTTCACCTTTGAGTTTAATTGTTGTATTTAATTTTTCTTATCTTTTTAGCATTAGTTTAATTTCTTTTATTAGTATTTATTTTCATTTCTTTTTTTTTCTATTAGTATAAGCCCTTATCTAGCACTTTATTTTTTTTTCTCTATTACTAGTTTTATTTTTTTTTGCAATGTTACATTTTCTTTTCTTTTCTTGTCTTATTATTATTAGTTTTATTTTATTTTTCTTTTAGTCCTTTTCTTTGTCTATTAATATTATTTTTTTTTATTTTATTAAACCCAAAAAATCACAAAAACTCTTTTAAGTTAATTTTTATCTTCAAATGTTAGTATAAATTTTCTCTTATTATAATAATTTTTTTTCTTTTCTTTTCTTTTATTTTCTTTTGTCTCTTTTAAGGTATAAATTATAAATAGTTAAATTTTTTTTATTAATAACATTTTTTAACCTTTTTATTTTTAGTATAATTCTTCTTTTGTGAATTTTTTCTTTTAAATTCTTAAATTCTTTTTTGCCATAAAACTTTTATTTTAAATTTTTTTGTTAGTAAACTTTCTTTAAGATTTTGCCTATTATTTTTTTTTATTAAAAGTTCATGATATTAAATGCTAACATAGTTTATTTTGATAACATACACGTTTTAGTTCTTTATTTGAAACCATATTTAGAATAGTTTAATTTATTGTGAGCAATCTATGTTTAGGTAGCATGCTTTACTCTTTTATGCAAATCATGATAATTTAATTTATTTTGATGAAAATCGCATGTGGGAGTGTTCCATGTACCATTTAGCTAGAAATTGCATACCATAGGATTTAGGATTTTATTCATTTATTTGTTTTGATTTGGAGTGTTATGTACATATATTATGTATTTTTCGTATTTGATTTTGGATGTTTTCTTACCTCTATTTTCTTTGTTTGCATGCATTTGAGAAATCTTATTAAAGAACTAATGATGATTAGTAGAGGCCAACCTTATGGTTGGGCGAACGGGGAGCCTAACACCTTCTCTGATTCGTACCTTAGCCCCCGAATTCTTTTTCTCTGGTTAAACGCTTTAAAGATCAGTAGTCATTTGTATTTTTTTTAGTTTTTCTCAAAAATTAAGTGGCGACTCCATTTTCAACAAAAAAAGGAGTTTTCAAATTTTGGTTTTTATGGTGTTAAAAGATTTTTTCAAACATTTTTGGATTTTCTTATTTTTTGAACACTTTTAAAATCCAAAATCCCAACGCCACAGGCATGCCATCCAGGTAACTGTTTTCCCCTTTCTTTCTTTCTTTACATTTTTTGTACTTCTACCTTCTTCTTTTTCTTCTTTTTTCTCTTTTTTTCTCTTTTTTTTTTGTAACTCTTCCCTTTTCATGCTCCATTTCTTTTCTTTTTCAGAGCCTCCCGCGAATTGTTGTTACCCTAGAGAGGGTAGAGGAGAGGGAGGCCGAGCTGATCACCATGTGTCAGCGCAACCATAGCTACCTCCAGACCATTGGAAAGATGGAGGTCGAGCTCTAGGATCGGGGCTGGGTTGCGGACCTTGCTCGGGCAAGGGTGTTCGAGCTGGAGGTGGAGAAGACCTCCCTCAAGCGCCAACTAAGGGAGAAAGAGGAAGAGCTGGCGGCTACTAGGGCCCGAGCAGAAGAGCCCGAACAAGGAAAGGCCAGAGCTGAAGAAGAGGCCGATAAGGCTTATGCTGAGGGGGTGGCCGAATCCACTGAGAACTATAAAGGCCAGATCCCCACGCTGCAATATATCATTTTGTTACAGCCTGGGAGGAGGCTTTGAAAGCAGCTGAGGTGGACCACTCCTCCCCACTTTTTACAATGTCCCTCTTCCGAGCAAGCGAGTAGAGGATGAGGAGGACGAGGTAGTGGAGGTGGAGGGCATCCTCGAAGCTCTTGGTGCTGAAGATCAACTTCCCGTGGCCGAACAAGCTACTCCTTCAGCAACCAAGGAAGTGAGGGCCCTTGAGCAGACTATTGATGAATTTTTTGCGGAGCCCTAACTCTCCATGCCTTTCCCCTCTTAAATTATCTTTTTGTTTTACTACTTGTGTAGTTCTTCGAAGCCTCTGATCTTATAGCTTCAGGGGTTTTAGCCTCATTTTATTTAATGAAAAGAACTCTTTCCATCTTCTCTTTCATTGATTGTACTTATACTTGTTTGAGTATGAATTATTTTTGACTAAGTCATGCCTTTCCTAGTACAGGCTAAGGTTTCCATACTAGGAGCTTCATTAGTTTGGATGAACTACGAACTTAGCTTATTTTAGGCTTATTCTTCCTAAGTATGGGATCAACATCCATACTAGGGGATCAGTTAGTTCAGGTAAACATCGAACTTAACCTTTTTTTGACTCTTTCTTCCTAAGTATGGGATCAACATCCATACTAGGGGATCAATTAGTTAGGGTAAATATCGAACTTAACCTTTTTTGGCTCTTTCTTCCCAAGTATGGGATCAACATCCATACTAGGGGATTAATTAGTTCAGGTAAATATTGAACTTAGCCTTTTTAGGCTTGTTCATCCCAAGTACGGGATCAACATCCATACTAGGGGATTGATTAGTTCGGATGAACTTCGAACTTAGCCTTTTTAGGTTTATTCATCCCAAGTATGGGATTAACATCCATATTAGGTGCTTGATTAGTTCGGATAGATATCGAACTTTGCCTTTTTAGGCTATATTCTGTACTCAAGGTGTGCCCCCCATGTTTTTTTTTGGGAGATCATGTGATGAAAACTTTAAAAATGAAAAAAAGGTTCTTACCGAACAATGGCGTTTTATTGTAATAATGAAAAAAATTACAAAACTGAAGAATCAACTGGTGGAGGTTGTTTGTATTCCATGGCCTGGGGGCAGCTTTTCCACTCATGTCCTCTATGTGGTATGCTCAAGTTCCAACTTTAGAAGTAACTCTGTACGGGCCTTGCTAGTTAAGGCCTAGCTTTCCCTGAGCTGGGTTCTTCATATGACCGAGGGCCTTCCTCAAGACTAGATCCCCTTCTCCGAACTCATGATGTTTCACCCTTTTGTTGTATCCTCTGGCAATAGCTTGCTGGTAGGCTACCAATTTAACGGTTGCCATTATTCTTTGCTCTTCGGCTTGGTTTAGATCCATGGCCAATGCCCTTGTGTTTGCTTCGGGAGTGTTTGCCTCTGTTCAGATTGTAGGTAATTCGACCCCCAATGGTATAACTGCCTCTACCTCATAAGCTAAGGATAAGGAGGTTTCACCTGTGGACCTCATTGGGGTTGTTCGGTATGTCCATAGGACTGAAGGCAGCTCTTCGGCCCATCTTCCTTTGGCAGCTCTAGTTTCTTCTTTAGCCCATCAACGATGGTATTGTTTGTGGCCTCCGCCTGTCCATTACTCTGTGGGTATGCTGGGGTAGAGAAGTAGTTCTTGATGCCCAGACTTGCACAAAAGTCTTTGAATACCGAACTGTCAAACTGAGTGCCGTTGTCAAAGATGATAGCTCGGGAAATGCCAAACCGAGTAATGATATTTTTTCATGTGAACATTTTCACATCGACATCTCGAATATTGGTCAAGGACTCAGCCTCCACCCACTTAGTAAAATAGTCGGTGGCTACTAGTGGATACTTTCTGTTACTTGTGGCCCTTGGGAAGGGACCCACTATATCATACCCTCACTGAGCAAAGGGCCATGGACTAGTAAGAGGAGAGAGATCTTCGGCAGGGACGTGTATGTTTGGGTTATACCTCTGACATTTTTCACACATCTGGACATACTGTTCCGCATCTTTTTGCATGTAGGGCCACCAATAGCCCTGAGAAATTGCTCAGTGGGCTAAAAACCTCCCTCCAGTATGCCTGCCACAAATTCCTTCATGTATTTCGAACAAGAGTTCTTGGACTTTGTTCGGATGCACGCAAAATAGGTAGGGGCCCATGACGGATTTTTTATAAAGATCCCCCGAACTAGAGACCCAAAACCTGACTGCCTTCTTTCTTAACATCCGAGCTTCCTTTTGATCAGATGGGAGCTCGTCCTTCACCAAGTAGTTTTTTATGGGGTCTATCCAGCTAGGACTTAACTCGGAATAGTAGACATGCTCTTCTTCGGGGCTGACTATGCTTGGTTGCTGAATGACTTCTATTGAAATCACTCATTTCTTCTCAGTACATACGGCTGAAGCAAGGCATGCTAGAGTCAGCGTGACTATTTTCCTTGGATGAGAGCTGGATGATCTCGCAAAATGGGATGTTCTTGGCTAGTTGTTGAGCCAATTGAACATATTCCTGCATTCGGTCATCCCTGGCTGTGTATTCCCCTTTAACTCTTCGGGTCTTCAGTTCTTCAACATCTCGAAGTCCAGCTAAGAGGGCTTCATATTCGGCTTCGTTGTTAGTGGCTTGGAAGTTAAGCCGAACTGCCTTCTCTATGAGGATTCCATTCGGGCTATATAGTACGATCCCTGTCTCGGCACCTTTATTGCATGATGAACCATCCACATAGAGCCTCCAGGTAAACTTCGAATCTCTATCTTTTGGAGTTGTTTGCTCGGTGGCTTGCCCCCCGATGTCCACTGAACATTCCTCCTAGCTGAATTCAGCAATGAAGTCGGCTAATACTAGACCCCAAGTTTAACAGCCCATTTTGCAACTCTCCTTGAAAAGTTAACTTTTTGAAGTAATACATGAAGAGGGTATTTGGTGATTACCTTGATCGAATGAGTTCTGAAGTAGTGGATTAGCTTGTGATATGCAACGACGAGGGCCAAGGCCAGCTTCTCTAAGGGAAAATACCTTATTTTTGGGTCAAGGAGGACCTTGCTCACGTAGTAGATTGGCCTTTGGATTTTGTCTTCGATTCTTAGGAGCACAGCACTGACAGCTTGGCTTGATACCGCAAGGTATAAAAACAAAGCCTCACCACTGCTCAGCACTGTTAAGAGTGGTGGGAAAGAGAGATAGTGTTTCAGCTCATTGAGAGCTTTCTCACTTCCTTTCTTCTAAGCGAACTGATTGGCTCCCTTCATTAGTTTGAAGAATGGATAGCACCGATCAGATGCTCGGCTAACGAACCGGTTGAGTGCTGCAGCCATCCCTGTCAACTTCTGGACTTCTTTGAAATTCTGTAGGCTTTTTAGGTTTTGTATAGCTGAGATTTGCTCGGGGTTTACCTTTATTCCTCTGTGAGTCATTAGGAAGCCTAAGAACTTCCCAGAGCTTACTTCAAAGGCACATTTGGAAGCATTGAGCCTTAGTTTATAAGCTCTGAGGATTTCGAAGGTCTTTCTCAGGTCGTCAAGATGTCTGTTTGGGTGCTTAGTTTTTACGACCATGTCATCGATGTAGACCTCTATGGTCTTGCCGGTCAAGTCCCTGAACATCTTGGTAGCAAGTCTTTGGTAAGTGGCTCCCGCATTCTTTAGTCTGAATAGCATCAACTTATAGCAGTAAATACCCCGAGGAGTAATAAATGCTGTCTTTTTCATGTCCGGGGGGTACATAGCTATCTGGTAGTATCCTCTGTATGCATCCAGGAAGCTCGTCCTTTCATGTCCTGGTGTTGAGTGAACGAGTTGATCTATTCGGGACAGTGGAAAGCAATCTTTGAGGTAAACTTTGTTCAAGTCAGTGAAGTCAACACATAATCGCCACTTCCCATCCTTCTTCTTGACCACTATAGTGTTTGCCAACCAGGTTGGTTAATGGATTTCTTTGATGGCCCCTGCCTCCGTCAGTCGCTGAACTTCTTCCACCACTACTTCTGCATGGTATGGTGCAGACTTTCCGGGCTTCTGGATCACTGGCTTTCGCGGGGGATCGACATTCAGCCGGTGACTGATTACTCCAGAATCTATCCCTAGCATCTCGTAGGGCGTTCACGCAAAAATCTCTTTGTTTTCTCTTAAGAAAGTCATCAATTCGGATTCTTCTTGTTCAATCGTGCTGGTTCCGAGCAAGAAAAACTAATCTGGATCCTCTGAGGTGATAGTGACTTTCTCCAGGTCCTTAACCACCTTCTCTTCAGCTATTCGGCTGTAATCGTAGAATATTGGGCCATCCTCTACCTCTATAGTATTCACCTCTGAATATTGTTCTTGGCTCTTCATCGTCGCTAGGAAGCACTATCTTGCTGTATGTTGATCTTCTTTGATTTCAACTACTTTTTTGCCCATTTAGAACTTCAGGGACTGATGGTAGGTTGAGGGTACTGCTATCAAGTTATGGATCCACGTTCTACCTATAATAGCATTATAAGTAGATGGCTAGTTAACAACTAGGAATTCAGTGTTTACCGTCGCAGGCCCTACTTTCACCGGTACAGTGATCCTCCCAACTGGTCATACTTGGTTTGAACCGATGTCGATCATTGGGGTCATGCACCTTTTGAGTGCTGAATCTTTTAGTCTAAGTTTCTGAAACAGGCTGTAGTACATTATGTCCCACAATGATGCTTTGGTACTAACACTACACATTAAGCAATCTTTGGGGCAAGCTTTGTTCAAGTCGGTGAAGTCAATGCATACTCGCCACTTCCCATCCTTCTTCTTGACCACTCCAGTGTTTGCCAACCAGGTTGGTTAATGGATTTCTTTGATGGCCCCTGCCTCCGTCAGTCGATAAACTTCTTCCACCACTGCATCTGCATGGTGTGGTGCAGACTTTTTGGGCTTCTGGATCACTGGCTTTCGCAGGGGATCGACATCCAGCCTGTGACTGATTACTCTAAGATTTATTCCTGGCATCTCGTAGGGCGTCCACGCAAAAATCTCTTTGTTTTCTCTTAGGAAAGTTATCAGTTCGGATTCGTCTTGTTCGGTCATGTTGGTTTCGAGCAAGAAAACCCGATCTGGATCCTCTGAGGTGATAGTGACTTTCTTTAGGTCCTCAACCACCTTCTCTTCAGTTGTTCGGTTGTAATCGTAGATTGTTGGGCCATCCTCTACCTCTATTGTCGTCACCTATGGATATTGTTCTTGGCTCTTCATCGTCGATAGGAAGCGCTATCTTGTTGTATATTGATCTTATTTGATTTCAACTACTTCTTTGCCCATTGGAAACTTCATGGACTAATAGTAGGTTGAGGGTACTGCTCTCAAGCTATGGATCCACGTTCTACCTACAATAGCATTATAAGTAGATGGTTAGTTAACAACTAGGAATTAAGTGTTTACCGTTGCGGGCTCTACTTTCACCGGTACAATGATCCTCCCAACTGGTCATACTGGGTCTGAACCGATGTCAATCAATGGGGTCATGCACCTTTGAGTGCTAAGTCTTTTAGTCTAAGTTTCTGAAACAGGCTGTAGTACATTATGTCCCACAATGATGCTTTGGTACTAACACTACGCATTAAGAAATCTTTGGGATAAGTTTTGTTCAAGTCGGTGAAGTCAACGCATACTCGCCACTTCTCATCCTTCTTCTTGACCACTACAGTGTTTGCCAACTAGGTTGGGTAATGGATTTCTTTGATGGCCCCTGCCTCCGTCAGTTATTGAACTTCTTCCACCACTTCTTCTGCATGGTGTGGTGCAGACTTTCTAGGCTTCTGGATCACTGGCTTTCGCAGGGGATCAACATTCAGCCGGTGACTGATTACTCCAGGATCTATCCCTGGCTTCTTGTAGGGCATCCACGCAAAAACCTCTTTGTTTTCTCTTAGGAAAGTCATCAATTCGGATTCTTCTTATTTGGTCATGCTGATTCCGTGCAAGAAAAATCGATTTGGATCCTCTGAGGTGATAGTGGCTTTCTTCAGGTCCTCAACCACCTTTTCTTCGACTGTTTGGCTGTAATCGTAGATTGTTGGGCCATCTTCTACCTCTATAGTGTTCACCTCTAGATATTGTTCTTGGCTCTTCATCGTCGCGAGGAAGCACTATCTTGTTGTATGTTGATCTCTTTTGATTTCAACTACTTTTTTGCCCATTTAGAACTTTAGGGACTGATGGTAGGTTGAGGGTACTGTTCTCAAGCTATAGATCCGCGTTCTACCTACAATGGCATTATAAGTAGATGGTTGGTTAACAACTAGAAATTCAGTGTTTATCGTCGCGGGCCCTGCTTTCACCGGTAGAGTGATCCTCCCAACTAGCCATACTGGGTCTGAACCGATGTCCATCAATGGGGTCTGCCTCTTTTGAGTGCTGGGTCTTTTAATCTAAGGTTCTGAAACAGACTGTAGTACATTATGTCCACCGAATTGCCTTGGTCTACTAATACTCGCATTACATCGTAATTGGCAATGCGTAGTGTTAGTACCAAAGCATCATTGTGGGGTTGGTTTATTCCCTCGAGGTCCTCCTCCGAGAAACTAATCCCCTTTGACTGGTTCTGGCTGGTCTTTTTCTCTGTCTTTCGACGCTTACCCTCATCCACCTTCATAGTATAGGCAATGGTCCTGGTTTAGTGTTGAACAACTGTCTAGGTAATTGGTTCAGCAGTACCGTGAATCATTTTTACCACACCAAAGGGTGCATCTCTTTGTTCGGGTCTCTGGACTTCCACCTGGTTCCTTCCTTCCCGAGCAATCTTCTAATTGTCAACGAATTCTAGCAAGTGCCAAGCCTGAACCAAATCCTTCAGGTGTTTCTTGAAAGTTCGGCATTCTTCAGTCAGGTGGCCATGATCTCGATGATAATGACACTTCCGCTTCTGATCACTTCTGCTCGGATCCCTCATCAACTTTGGTGGACATTGAAAATAAGGCTTGTCCTTGATCTGGTCCAAGAGTTTGTGCAGGGATTCTTTGAACACCATTTGCAAGGCTTGGTAAGCAACTGACTCTTTTTTCTCTTGGGACTCTTTGCTAGTCTTCTGGTCCTTTCGTCCTTTATCCCTCTTTTCAGGCTGCTTGACTGACGCTACACTTTGTTCGGCTTGGCTTATATCTTCCTCGACCTTTGCGTTTTGCTCTATTTTCACCATCAGCTCGGACATAGTGGAGACAGTCTTCTTAATGAGGGATTATCTCAGACGACTTTGAGAAGGCAACCCTATCTTGAAGGAGTGAATAGCTAGCTGTTCACTGCAATCTTCTATCTCGTTGTAGGTTTCCCAATATCTCTTAGCATACTCCCGAATTATCTCTCCATCGTTCTTTCGTAGGGATAGCAGTGTGTCAAAACTCCTCGGCTGTTTACTGTTGGTTATAAACCAAGCAGTAAAAGATTCAGCCAGTTGCTGCCAATTGACCATGGAACGTGATGGCAACTTATGAAACCAACTGAGGGCTGTCTCCTCCAAACTGGATGAAAACATGCGGCAAAGGAGTGCATCGTTCCCACTCTAGAGTGCCATTGCATGTCTGTATTGCCTAATATGGTTTACTAGATTTGTCTTCCCATCGTACATCTCAAACTTCGACGGAAAAAACTTACGAGGTGGATCGGCATTCTCAATGATCTCGGCTAATGGCGACACTGAGATCTGTTCAGGGGCTCTCCTTGCTATGTCTTGTGCTGTTCAGCCACCAGCATGTTGCATTCTATAATCCATTCTTCTCTCCAACCACAGCCGTAGGTCTTGATCGGGGTCCAGTTCGGCCCAAACTACTCTTTCATAGCTTGACCGGACTGATTCTGTTTTAATGGTGTTAGTGCATCTTGAACTCTTTAGGCTTACCTCGGGTTCCTTGCATCTCTACCTCTGGGGGTGACTCAAGCTGTAGGATTCTGGGTTTTGTTCGGTCTCCTCTTGTTTGGGACTTTCTCTTTGCCTTATGCGTAGTTCTCTTTAAGCATCCTGCCTTTGGACCAGTCGTCTGAGCTCATCAATTTCCTTATCACGTTGCTCTATTCTCTCTTCCAGAGTATTAATGATCCTATCCCGCCTGGCTAACCTTTCTTCTAATCTTTCTCTTTCTCTTGAAGATGGCGGAGAAGGTTGTTCTCCCCTTGAGCTTGTGGTTGAATAGTGCTGTTGCCTCCCATTGTGTGAGGCATCATCCCTACACCTTCGAATTTCTGAAGGGATTTTGGGAGCCCTTGGTCTTTCTAGGACAATTGGTATAGACCTTTAGGGGATTTCTCTTGGCCCTCTGGTACGGCTTCCAGTGAATCCAGTTGGAACCTGGTTCATGATTCTGCTGGCTCGAGGTCGTCGTTCACACATACGCTGCCAAATTGTGCGTGTTACAAACTAAAAAGCTGGTCGACACAATCAGAACCAAATAATTTGGTCCAAGCTTGATGACCCCGAACAGAATATACACTGAACTTCTTGCCGCCAAACTCACTGAAGGTCCCTTGCTTTGTCACCAAACTCCTGCAACACGAAGAACACCATTAGTGCCTTTCGGCCTAGTTTGGCCGGAGGCACTCCGACGTTCAAGTTAGACTTCTCTCAGGGTGGTTTCTAATTATGAACTGGGTTTAGAATTGCGTACTTGGTGGTATGGGGTGCCTCCCTTTATATAGGAATCAAAATCCAAGGAGGTTGAGTCCTCTTAGGACTCTGCCTCTTATCTCTTAAGGATTTTACCTTATCCTGGTGCAATTTTGATTGCTCCAGGACGTTAGGTCTTGCATTCCTGAGTAAATCGTATCAGGAATGGGATCTTTTTGAGTTATCCTCCCCTTAGGGCCGACATGGATTTTATTTAGTGTGGGCTGCCCCTTTCTGTGGTGGACCAAACTCGTATGGCCCGAATAGCAGGTTATTCGGGCTTCTTTGAGTGTTAAAGTAATCTATTTTGGGTTGGGTTTTAGGCTCATAATTTTTATCCTCCCTCAATAATAATAATAATAATAATAATAATAAAACTAAAAATAAAAATACAAATAAAAAGATGCTCATCTTCTGGATAATTCTCCTTGCAACCCTTGGTTTCTCTTAGATCATCATCCCCTTCAACCTTCGGTTTTACTTGATGATCCACGTGCAACCCTCGGCGACTCATCTTCTGGATGATTCTTGCACGAATAAAAAGACAAGGGTGACGATGGCGCTGAACGAGGGAGAAGACGATGAAGCAGACGAGGGAATGATGGGAGATAGAAACCTACATATGAAATTGAAAACCCTGAGAATAAGTAATGGTGAAAAACCCTAAGAATTGACTGTGAAATTGTGAAATTGTGAAATTGTAAAATTTGGACTGTGAAATTGTGAAGAGCAAAGTCTTGAAGATGGAGGGTAAAATCGTTGATGCTCCATAGAGGGTAAAATGGACAAAGGGAAATTAATCCACCCAGACTGATTACCAGTACCGGAGTGGGTGTGATATTACAAGAGTGGCTGTTGGATGAGATTAGTAGTCCACTCAAATTGTTAGTCTAGCTCAAATAAGACAAAGCAAATAGGATTATAAGTGGCTTACCGGATTAATAATCTAATTCAACCCCTTATATTGTGCGACGATTCGGCTTTTCGCTAAAAAAAATAAAATAAAATAAAATTTAATTTGTTATCATACGTTCGTTTCGAGTTGTTTTGTGTCACGACATTTTCCATGGATCTTAAGCGAAGCCTATCTAGTCCAAAACCTTAGTTGGGTCAATCAATTCATTCTTTAAATTCAATTTGAGCCACAAAGCATAATCCTTGAAAATAAGTCCAATAATCCAACCAAAAGCCCTTCTGCCAACCTGAATTTCTTTTTGGAGTCAAGGCCTTATCTATAGTTAAATTATCAAAAATTAAAATTTTATAAATCTAATTTGATTTATAATAATAGGCTTATGTAGCTTTGTTTAATTAATAGAAAATTATGTACACTAATTTTTATTTAAAAAGTTTATTTTAGAAATTTTTATAAAATGACTTATTTTGACACATGCTTTTTTTTGTGTATGTATTTTAATATTGTAATAATATTTTTAAATTATGAATATATTGTGCCAACCATAGTTTTATTAATTAAATACAATTCCATGAAAAAAGTAACTAATTTTATACATTAAGTTAATTTTTAAGTATTTTCTTTAACAATATAGTATAATTATACCTAATAGACCCTTAATATATCATTATATATGTACAAAAAAATCAAATTTAGGAGCATAAAAATTCATGGCTAGTCACTCGAGTATACACACACACAAACACACAATTCCTTGTTTTCTCAATTCATGTCATAATGCATGCACCCCAATTGGATTATACCACCACCAATAATCATCAAGTCTTCCGCTACATCTTTTCTATAAAATTCAGCCCCACTTTAGCCCTTATTGACCAAAAAATAATTATGAGAATATAGAGAGAGAGAGAGTGAGGGAGAAGAAGAAGAAGAAGAAGAAGAAAGAGAAGAAGAAGAGAGGAAAAGAGAGAAAATGAAAGAATTTTGTTGCTCTAAAGCCAAATGCAAACTTTCTTCAACCTAGAAACTGAGTCACTAAGGTAAGAAATGTTGGGGCTAAAAATCAAGATTCTTAAATTTTGTACATAGTTTAAGGCAAAAAACAATCTAGACGGGCAAGTGTCGGAACATGCTCTAGATTAAAAATTTTTGATATTGAACAATCAAATATAAAATTCGGTATAACTTCCAAAGTTAGTTTAAGATTATACCTTTTAAAATCTGGTTGGCTTAATTTCGTTTATTGCAACAAATTTTAGTCAACAAGTCGCTGCGATTTTTTACTATAAGTCAAATTTTCAAGTTATGTCTTCTGCTGCATTCTCGAATGCCAAAATACAAACGCCAAAACATGAACAAAATGTGGACTTTGATATATCGTGTTCTTCAAAACCTATCTAGCCACCAGTTCTTCGGTTTTTACAATACGTGAATACCCTAGACTGATTATGAATTAATCTGGCGACTAGATTTTATAACAGCATATAAATAGGATACAGTAAGGATCTGTGGAGTAAATAAAATGTGGGCTTCTAATGTAAGTATAAAATCTTACTTCAACCCATAAGCAATTTCATAAAAAGATAAATTATAATTGTACTCCCGACTTTATTCTCAAAACCAAAATATTTGAACTCCTATTATTAAATACTTATTTATTCTCCTCACGTTAAGATGACAGATATCCACCGATTAAATTAAATTACTGACAATTATATTTAATCAGCTTATTCGAAAAACGTGATAATATCTGACCAGCCCATGTTGCAAAAGCCAAAACCTTAATTTAAAAGTTTATTAACGAAATGTTTTTTGCCCTTACACCTCTCTCTCTCTCTCTCTCTCTCTCTCCCTCTTGTCACTTGTCTAAAGCAGCAACGAACTATCGACCCATTCATCTATTCTCTTCTGTTTTTCACATGTTTCATAATTGCTCAGGCGCAATTCTCAAAAATGGAGATCACAATTTCCAAACCCAAAACCAAATCAAAATCATCTATTCGACCGAGAAGGGGACAGGTCAAACTCAGAATACTGAAGGAAATCGTCAATTGAACCGATAGATTCAATTACTTACTAGATTCAATTGCTGGCAGTCAAATGGCAATGTGAGGAGTGGTTCGGCGCACGCACACGCGCGTGAGAGAGAGAGAGAGAGAGAGAGAGAGAGAGATGTTAATGGTCATATGATGTTCTTTTTACAGCTCCTGCAAATTGAAGAGGAGCTTGGTACTCGGGCAGTGTATGCAGGTTCAAGTTTTTGCACGCCTGAACCCGATTTAGATTGTTTAACATCCGAGGATTCGAATTAATCTTAATGAGATTAGAAGAATTTCCCTGTATTTGTTTTTTGTTGATCCATAATGTAGTGCGAGCTTCACAAAGTGAACTCTGTAACATGCATGCCAAAGACAAAGATAGTCAATAATTTGCAATTAGACAATTCATTCTGAAATAATATAAAATCCCTAACCATATGACTGCCAAAAACCTTCTAAATCTTTTCAAATCCAACCTAAAAATAGTCTATAATGTGTAAATATACCTATCTAATGTGCCAAAAACAAAAGCCAAAAATAAGATGGCTGCATAAGGGCGATGGCTCATGGCGCGTGCGGTGGCAGCATGGTGCTGGTAGTGAAGTGGCGATGGGAGGGGTGGTTCGAGGAGAGAGAGAGAGAGAGAGAGAGAGAGAGAGAGGGGAAAGAAGCCATGTTGTGAGAAAGAAGGTCTGAAAAGAGGGACATGGGGTGTTGGTGAAGACATGCTTATTACATCAATAACCATGGAGTAGGCCAATGGAGAGACCTTCATGGATGTGTTTGGGAAATAAGGATATTTATGCCTTTTGCAAAAAAAATTAAGCAGAGTTAGGTTTTTTTACTGACAAGGGAGGCCAATGTCATTTGAAAAAGCAGAGGAGGCATATCTATTTTTGTCAGAAATCTCAGAAGAGGTCAATGTAATTTACCCCTTAAGAAATTGAAAAAGTGTTCTTTATAAAAATTGTAAGGAACTTTTTAATTTGGTTTGTGTCCAAAATTTAAAAATTATTATGATATTTAGATACCCCAAAAGTATGCTACAAATTCTGTTGAAATTGTTGGATTTTTTAGAATAAGTGCTGAAAAGTCTCTAACTTAAATTTATTAATAGGTCAAGTAAAATTGGGACTTATATTTACTTAATGTGACTTAAGTGTTATGAATCATGTGTGCAAAGTTATAGTCAGGAAAACACGTTGTTTAAGAACATTCGATTTTGTTTGAAGCGTGCCATGAAATGATACATTAAGTAGTTGTACTTTTATGCGTTGCTAGAGTTATACCTTTGTCATAATCATTGGATGTATGTTTTTTACCGGAGTCGATTGCTCCTTCGAGTCATGATTTGTGGTTTGGAGTGTCCTGGTGCATAAAACTCTATTGGGGTATATCCCTAGGCGGACACCGTAGGCGCGTTTTCGGTGTGGTTATAATTTTGGATAAATCTCCTGCAAACGTAGAAAATTCACAAGATGTCACTAATTTGGCAGACCTTAAAAAGGGATGATGAGCCCAATTATGGCGGACCTAAACCCCACACTGTGTGATTTAATTGAAACGAAGTGTCTTTTGGAAATTCCTAATCTATTATTCGAATTTTAGGTTAACACTGTGCGAGAACATCATGAATCTTAAGGTAGGTATTTTAGATTTAACCTATTTCAACCTGGACCCTACGTCGTTGTGATTTGAATAAAACAGTTGTGGCATAAATGCCCGATAATATGGTTATTATTTTACAACGAGACACACTGATGGCAAATGGCCTTAGTGTACAATTGCCACTAATCTATCTCTTGAATTTCCTAACGTGGAAACTGTGGTTTGATCTGGTTCTGTAGTCGAAAGTCGAGTTGGTCACATATTTAGCATACATCATCATCACATCCATTGAGTTTCTGTTTAGTGTCTATAAATTTCTATCATGCTTTGTGATTATGTGAAATCCTATTATAGGATGATGGTTGGAATTGATTATTGTTTGAGTTAGCTTAGTAGGGTTTCTAGAGTTTTCCTTTGGGTTTCGGCTCTGACTTGATGTCACAGGTGAAAACGAAGATTTTGCTAAACTGGAGGAGTTCCCAATTGATCAAGATTTGGGGCAGTTTGAGAAGATCAAGTTTAAATTTCCTTGGAATAAGCTATAGTAGTTGTTTTCTTGTCTCTTTTGGTATCGATTTTGAAAATTTTGTCGTATAAATGTAATCATAACTTTTGTGGTATTTATTGGAAAAAAAAACTAATGCTTATGGATGAACTAATTTATAGGCCCTGTATGGCTAAATTAGCTTATTTGCTTATTTGTTTATTTGACTAAATCTATGTTTGGCTTAGCTTTTTTTAAAAGTTTTTTGCTTAAAAATTTTTAAAAAGTTCATTGGTTTGGCCTAAGTTAGTCTTTTCTACATCTTTTTACATTTATTATTTTATAAAAAGATCCAAAAAATCAAAAAATCTAAAAAAAAAAAACTAGTCCAAACACAAGTTAAGTTGACCTTTTGTCTTTGGTGAATTTTTTTCATCATTTAGTCAAATTATTATACTTTTTAGACTCATTTCATTGAGACGGGCCGAAAAAGTAAAAAATTTTAATTAAGATATAAAAAAAGTTTAGAAAATATGAAAATAAATAAAAATAAGCAATAAACCAAATAAACAAGTTTATAATTAAAATAAGCCAATTAGCAAGTTTGCCCAAACAGGCTCAAATTTTAATTATATTTTGACTCGTTGGCATAATTTTTATTATTATATGTATGTTTTAATGTTCTCAAAATTTGTGCGTTGCACGCTGACTAACAAACAAGACCATAGCGTGAGGCGAACACACTGCATTAACATGTTGATGTGGCGTCCCTAGCCACCGAATAACTTCTCCTAACAACTGAGATGAGAACTACTTGAAAAACAGTTTTGGGGTGATTGGCAAACTCCTTTTTTTTTACTTTTTTATTTTTCAAGTTGAAAAGCTAAAATAAAAATAAGATAGCATTTTTTTTATAAATTAGTTTTTTTACTAACAAGTTAAATTATTCTGTAATTATATTTTTTTAAACCTTTTACCTTACAATATCAAATTAACAATATTACATTTTGTTAATTTTTATTAAAAATAACTGGTAACATGTAAAAAAAGGTATTTCTGACTTTTCATTTAAGTGTGATACGTATTTGAGTGCTAAGATTTTGTTTTTTGAAAATATACGAACGGATTACTTAATTTTATTGCATTTTTAATAAATAAGTCAACAAATTGGCTTAAAAGTCAGTTTACTCGTCAAGGCCTTATTTTGAAAATTATATATATATATATATATAATTATTTTGAAAATTATATATATAATTATTTTAAGTTAAATTTTGATAGTTATAGTACATTCGTCTAATTAATTAACTAACTTTTTTATATAAATTATTTTTCGATGTACCTACGAAATGAAGTTTAAATTCTTGATTAACAATTATTTAGTACTTTCTAAATAATATTACACACTAATTACTAATTATTACACCTTTACATAATTACATGTGTAAAACAATAATAGAATCTATAGAACATATCAATAATTATAAAATTAGAGTGCCAATTGAATTTCCGTTTAAAACATTAAGAAGGGTGTTTGGCAAAATTATTGTTAATAGAATTTATATTTTTACTACTAATTTTAACTATAAATTACAAAATTTTTTAAATACTTATAATTTCTGCTATAACTTATAACTACTTTTTTTTTATATTTTAGTTACAAGTTACAGTCTTTACAAAAAAAAATTCACAATTTTTACTATAAACTACAATTTATAAGCTATCAATTTCAAGCAATACCAAGGTCTCATTTGCAATAATAGTTTGTATTATTTTATTTATTTTGATTTTTAATAATTTTTTATTGTTTCTTCAAATTATTATACATGTACAGAGGTCAAACCGTAAGAGTTTTTGAAGTTGTGAGTCGGATGCAGTCCAATCAAACCTTTGAATGATTTAATGATTTGCATATGGCGAAAAATATGAACTGGCCGACGACAACTGCTGGAAGTCACTCCAATAATTAAGTTACAATTCAGCTTAAGAGAGAATATGTAAAGAGAAATAAAATGGACAGAGTTTTTCATTATCAAAATGTTTCATACCTTATTCTTTGGGCTTTATCTCCTTTTTATAAGGACAAGATGATATACTTCTTTAGGATTCATGATGGGCTGATTCCATCACAGGCTTCAGCCAGCAAACAGGTAAGTTAAGCCCATATGGCCTGAACTAATTGCTATATGGTGAATGTACTGTCTGGTCTAATTATTATTAATGCTTTCTACTTAGTCAACCTACCCTTATTAATGTTTAGAGTTCAGCTACGTAATTGATGGCATACTAATTTAGTCAATCCTTCTTTGCTAGACTCGTACTTTGGCTAACCATATTTGTTTGGCCTTGATTGATATGTCATCTCAGTTCTAGTTTTTCTGGCCAATATATCGTGGCTTTCTTTTAGGGCCCACTGGCCCCCAAATGGCTCAGTTCAAGTTGAATCCCTCCACATTCAATACTTTTACAATTTTTTTAAGTTAAAAAGTAAAAAAAAAAATCAAAATATTAAAAAATCAAATAAAGAAATAAAAAAATAAGCCAAAATAATTCAAAAGACAGATTTTATATTATTCATTTTGGTTTTTAATAAAGTTCTTTTAATCTTTTGATTTTAAAAAATTATTTTTCTTATTGCACTCTTCGAGACAATATTAAAAAAGTAATAGATTTTAATCAATATGTAAAAATACAAAAAAGAAAACAAAAAAAAATTTATTTCAAACGGGGCCTAAATAATTACTCACCACGGGAGAGTTAGGGGTGCAAATGGGTTGGTTTAGTTTGGTTTATACTAAATTTAAGACTGAACCAATTTTTATTGGTTCTAATTTTTTGAACCTATAACTAATTCAATCATGTTGTAGAATCAAATCAAACCAAACCAAACCAAACCAATAAAAATTGGGCTGTTTCGGTTTGGAACTAATGTCCCTTGAATTTTAAAAATTACTTTGCTCGTATTAAAAAAATTACTATGTATAAGTTTTAAAAGTTTTAAATGAATAATAAATAAAAACTAACACTCATACAATATAATAAAAGTATGAAATAAAAACTTAAATAATTATTTTATAAACTATTTAGAGAAAGAAATGATAAATATCTAACAAAAGAAATAATAAAAACAAATCACATATAATAAATTAATAATAATTATCTAATTTAATGACTCTTTTTTTTAATTTATAAAATTATAAAAAAATTTATTTTTTTTGTATGAATCTCACAATAACTATATATATATATATATAATTTAATAATTAATATTTTTTATTTTTTATATATATATATGTACATACATTAATTGGATTTATACGGTTCGATTCTCGAATTAATTTCAGACTAATTTAAGAATTAAACTAATATTATTGGCTTGCTTATTTTAAGATTCAGGACCAAACTAATAACTGAATGAATCCAACTCATAAGAATCAAATTGGTTTTATTTTTAAAATTTTCGAATATATTTTGCACTCCTAGACGGAGCCTCAACTCCTTAATTAGTTGAGATAACCAAAAAACTTAATGGTCCAAGTTGTAGTGATGAGCTCTTTACGATGCATTGCAAAACACCCAACAATTTCTCTCGTAGAATCATGCTCCAACCTCAGAGAGATCAATCAAATCCACGCCCAACTGCTCATTAACGGTCTTCTTAACGACCCTCTTCTCCATGGCCAATTCGTCGCCTCCATTGCCCTGCGACACCCAATCCATCTAGATTACTCCACTCAAATCCTAGACCAATTCGACAACCCCACCACCTTCGCCTTCAACTCCATGATCAGAGCTCACTCCAAAAGCTCAAACCCTCAAAAAAGCTTCCATTTCTTCACCAAGATCCTACGATCCAATCACATTCCTCCTCGCCCTGACAACTACACATTCACTTTCTTGGTTCGCACTTGTGCTCAGTTATCGGCAAATGAAACGGGTCCGGGTCCGGGTCCGGGTCCGGCCGTCCATGCAGCGCTTTTGAAACATGGGTTTGAAGCCGACCCTCACGTTCAAAGTGGGTTGGTTTACATGTATGCTGAATTTGGTTTGTTGGGTTGTTCGCATAAGGTGTTCGATGGAATTTCTGACCCAGATTTGGTGACTCAGACTGCAATGGTGACTGCCTGTGCTAAATCAGGTGACGTCGGTTTTGCGCGGGTTCTGTTTGATAATATGCCTCAGAAGGACCCCATTGCGTGGAATGCCATGATTTCGGGGTATGCGCAGTGCGGGCAATCGAGGGAGGCACTAAATTTGTTTCACTTAATGCAAATGGAGGGCGTGAAGATTAATGAGGTGTCACTGGTTTCAGTTTTGTCTGCATGCTCTCACTTAGGTGCTCTGGATCAAGGGAGATGGGCTCACGCATACATAGGGAGGAAGAAGATCCCGATGACCGTCACACTGGGGACTGCGCTCATTGACATGTACGCGAAATGTGGGAGCTTGAACAAGGCAATGGAACTGTTTTGGGGAATGAAAGAGAAGAATGTGTACACATGGAGTAGTGCCATGGGGGGGCTTGCAATGAACGGATTTGGCCACGAATGTCTCGAGCTGTTTTTCCTTATGAAACAAGAAGGGGTGCAGCCCAATGGAGTCACATTTGTCTCGATTTTAAGGGGCTGTATTGTTGCTGGATTAGTCGAGGAAGGTTGTAAGCATTTTGATTCGATGAGGAAGGAATTTGGATTGGAGCCTCTGCCTGAGCATTACGGTTGTGTGGTTGACTTATATAGCCGAGTTGGCCGCTTAAATGAAGCCTTAGACTTCATAAATAAAATGCCAGTGAAGCCTCATGCTGGTGCTTGGGGAGCTTTGCTTAATGCTTGTAAAATCTACAAAAATATGGAGCTGGGTGAACTTGCATCAAGAAAAATAGTCGAACTGGAATCCAAGAACCACGGGGCCTATGTGCTCTTGTCGAATATCTATGCTGATTCCAGGGACTGGGATGGAGTTAGTAATGTGAGGCAAACAATGAAAGCCAAAGGTATCAAAAAGCTTCCTGGTTGTAGCGTTATAGAGGTGGATGGTGAAGTTCACGAGATCTTTGCGGGGGATGAGTCCCATCCTCGGTATGGTGAAATTGATGCAAAGTTGGACGAAATGTCTAGGAGGTTGAGATTATCCGGTTATGTAGCTAACACTAGTCCTGTACTTTTTGACATTGAGGAAGAAGAGAAAGAGAATGCTTTGTGTAAACATAGTGAGAAAGTTGCCATTGCTTTTGGATTGATCTGTTTGAAGGAAGGCGTGCCTATTAGGATTGTAAAGAACCTCCGTATTTGTTGGGATTGTCATGTCGTGGCTAGAATGATATCTGAAATTTATAATAGAGAGATCATAGTGAGAGACAGGAATAGGTTTCACCATTTCAAAGATGGTAATTGTTCTTGTAAGGGTTATTGGTAAATTAAATCCATGTTGTGTAACATACTCTTATTCAATATATTTTAGAGGCAATTGGTAACTCGTATACAATATTGATCCATAAAAATGTGATAATTTCATACAAAAGGGAACATGCAAAATCATTCCAAGAACAAGTCTAGTTTCATTAAAATTCTAAAAGAAAATTTTCTAACCTTCCACATTTTTCAACCCAAATCTCTTCCTTCCAATCCATTTCATCTACTTTAAAAATTGGTGCCAAGAGTGGAAAATTAAGATACAAAAGAAAAAGAAAATGCACTGAGTTCGAAAAAAAAACAATTACATAAAATTCCTTTTATTTCCAATCATTTCTGAATCGGATTCTCAATGTTCTGAAAACCAAACTGTTGAGCAAACTAGAAAAGAGATCGGGTGAACGGGTCACTGCTTCAACAGGAATCGAACCGGAATTAAACTGCGACATCATAATTATATCATTAATAAATTTAAAATTATAAATATTAAATAAAATGACATCTAACCACAATTCAAATAAGAAAATAAAGACATCTAAGCATAACTCTAATAGAGCATCGTTGATTCTCAAGTTAAAATAACCTAAGCATAAGTCACAAGCATAATAAAAGATAAAAAACATAAAACATTAAAGTTTACTATATCACATCATTCTAAAAAAAATTATAAATATTGTTTTCTTCTTTGCTTAAACTTTTGGAACACCATGGGTAAGCCAATCACTTTTATCATCATTCCCATTGCTATTTCTTGTCTCTAAGTTCATTATACTGATTTCCTAGGCAGATCCAGAAACAGATGAAGAATATGCTCAGATGACACTTCAACCAGTTCCCTCTGTAAGGACCTCCTTCAATATAAACGGTGCATTATCTTTGTAATAAAATCACCTTTAAAATAAGATCGTTCGATAAAGTTCACAAAAGAATTTTCAAAATTAATGATGTCCAGAGAAATATTAAATTAACAGAGTAAATTTTGAATTGCCTACTCAAACAGAATCTATTTACATCTTTTGTGCAGTTTGAAAAGGACACTTTGTTGAGATCAGACCTCTCAATGAAGGTAAAACCACAAACAGAGTTTTTCTGCAAAACTTTGACAGCAAGTGATACAAGCACTCATGGAGGTTTCTCTGTACCTCGTCGTGCTGCAGAAAAAATATTCCCTCCTCTGGTAAGAAGATTTTCTTATCCAAAGCCTTTGTTATGCTGACTTTAAAATGATATTTTAATGTAGCCATGTGCTTTTGTTTCTTCCTAGGATTTTAGTATGCAACCACCTGCTCAAGAAATTGTTGCTAGGGACCTGCATGATAACGTATGGACTTTTCGCCATATTTATCAAGGTAGGTTCATTTGTAGCCAATTTTAGCCCATTACTTGAGACTCATAAAGCTCTTTTGCCTGTTGTTTTACCCGTCTTGAGTCACATAGGAACACATATATGGTTCCGATGCATTCTGATGTAGGGCAACCCAAACTCCATTTACTCACAACAGGGTGGAGCTATTTGTTAGTGGAAAGAGACTCTCTGCGGGTGACTCAGTCTTATTTATAAGGTAATTGAATTATCAATTAAGTTCCCATATCACATTGAGGCTGATGATAATTTTCTGATATCGATTATAGCTTATGTCATCATACAAGCTTGCTTTTTCTTGTTGGATTTCTTTTAATGAACCAAGTACTTTTCTTTATGGCTGTGGGCAAGGATGAAAAGCAGCAGCTTCTTTTGGGCACTAGACGGGCTAACAGGCAGCCAACCAATCTGTCATCATCAGTGTTATCAAGTGATAGTATGCATATTGGAATTCTAGCAGCAGCTGCCCATGCTGCTGCAAACAATAGCCCCTTCACAGTCTTCTACAATCCAAGGTCAAATTTTGTTTGTTTGCTTTAGTGGTACATTCCTGTTGAATTTATCCCCCCTTACCCAATATCAATTTCCCAGTGAGCAATGAAACAATGTAGTGCATCATACTGGTCATATTTAGCAAATTAAATTGTGTTGGTTATAAGAGTTTTTTCTTAGATTTTGTGTGTGTGTGTGTGTGTGTGTATGCAGGGCAAGTCCATCAGAATTTGTCATTCCTTTAGCCATGTACTGCAAAGCAGTATGCAGCAATCAAATATCCCTTGGCATGCGCTTTCATATGGTGTTTGAAACCGAGGAGTCAGGAACAAGAAGGTAGTCTTTTTGAATCCTTGTTCTCTAAAACGCACAAGACCTAGTCCAACTCGAGTTAGTAGTAGTATAGATTAGTTAGACTCGTAGAACAGAAGAAGAGTCTTTACTTTCTATTATATTAGTAACTCGCTTGCACCCGTTTAAGGTTATTTTTTAGAAGGCTGCACTCCTTTTGGTGTTACACCATCATAGACTTGAAACATAATTTATTCGGCTTCTTGCTCACTCAACACACCTGAGGAGCAGTAACACCTGAGGAGCAATCACGATAAACAAACCTGGTTTGGCAAATGAAATTATAAACATCGGTGACAGTTTGATCTGAGACACAGACAACTTAAGATTGGCATCTGATTTTTTCAAATTGGCAAGGCAGTTTTTTATTTAATTTTTAGGTTCCAAAATTTCCTGTTTTATTTCCAAAGCAAACCATTATTCTCAAATTCTGACCCTGGCATCTTTAAATTTAAGAAGTTGGCATGTGCACTTGAAGTGCTTTTTTAAAGGAGTAAATAAACATAGCAATTTTCTGCAGGCATATGGGCACAATTACAGGTATCAGTGATCTAGATACTGTAAGATGGAAAAACTCACAATGGCGAAATTTGCAGGTAACAATAGTGACGTTTGTCTTACTCTTCATATATATATATATATATAGATGGCTGATCACAAGTTAATTATGCTGTTAATCAAGCAAAAAATAGTAAGTGTACATGTATATATATTGTTGAGTAGGTTGGTTGGGATGAGTCAACTGCCGGGGAAAGGCGCAACCGGATCTCAATCTGGGAGATTGAACCTGTGATAGCCCCATTTTTCATCTGCCCTACTGCCCCCTTTTTCAGATCAAAGCGTCCACAGCAACCAGGAATGCCAGGTAGAGGATATAGCACGGCAACCTTTACTATAAGCTATTTTACTTGTCATATCTGTCAAAATGCAGGCCCGGTTCTGAGTATTATTGTGCCCTAAGTGAGAATTTTAAAGTGGTGCCTCTGTACATTTTATAAAAAAAAAAAAAAAATGAACTTAACAAATAAATCCTACAAGAACTCAATAATAATGTCAACAAATTGTGGAGAAAAAATAGTATTCTTTCATCCAGTTTGAAAAAAAGAGAGAAAAGTGAATCAACTGTGGCCAACTATTACTTATACATTACATTATCAAATTTTAAAGTTAATTAAGCTTGCATAATCATTAATCAATTTTATCTAATTCTATGTTTTTAAATTGATAATATAACTAATCTACTTAGTTTTTCTTGTTACGGGATAATTGAAGGTAAGATTTGATTCATTTTTCTTGTGGTGGGGCTAATCGAAGGTAAGATTTGATCAACTTTAATTTTAAAAAATTTCTCACTCTAGAAACAATTTTACTGTGGTATTCAAAAACATTCTATAAAAAATATGTACATTTTGGAAATAACTTTTCATTACTTAAAGCACTCCACTGACAAAAATAGTTTTATGCGGAGGCTTAATATTGAGGCCTAGACCTACTTAGGAGTTTTGAATTAGAATCAATTACTTTTGACTATCTACTAATAGAAATAATT
>JAULJZ010141646.1:40600-56370 GCA_032270985.1 Heliamphora pulchella | reverse complement strand
TCCAGATCCCAGTGGTTCCTCCGGCCTGTATGCGCCGGACTGAGGATTTGGGCCCTATTGACCTGCTGCTGGAGACAGTGGGGACCCCGGCTATGGAGCTGCTCGTAGCGGAGGGAGACTACACGGCCTAGGCCCGGGCTCATCTGATGGGACCACTAGGACCTGGCCCGGTTGCCCTTGGCAGCAAGAGGAGAGGATTGGCACCAGAAACTGCTGGTGCTGGTGCTGCTGCAGCTGTTGATGCTGGTCCTGCTGCTGTTGACGCTGGTCCGACTGGTGGGGCTAGGGTTGGGAGTGCCGAGATACCCTGGACCATATCTTCCTTCGTAGATGCATATCATTTCAATATTCCTATCCCGGTTCCTCCAGCCCCAGAGTTCCGGTCAGAGCACGCTCAGGTTTGACCCTTTTCTCACTATTTCTTTTTCGTCCTTCTTTATTCATAGATTACTCAGTTCTATATTATTTCTCAACAGATGGATCAAGCTTGGCTGGATTGTCTCGTGCTGGTGATGAGCGGCTTGCGAACCCTTATTCACCAGCAGGATGCTACTCTGCGTGCAGCTGGGGTTCTTTTTGCTCCTCGGCCGGTGAGTATTTGTATTTTGATTTCTTTGCTCTCCTTTATACTGTTTCCTTATTTTTTTTGTCTCTTTCGACAGCCTCCTATAGCTGCTGCTGTTCCATCCCCTGCTTCTGCTCCTTCCCCGGTTCCAGCACGTGGTCGCGGGTCTCGTGCTTCTTCCTAAGCCCGTCCTCAAGGATTTGTCTCTTCCACCCGGAGCCGCTCTAGAGTTGTCTCCTCCTCCTCTGACAGTGACGACGGTGATGAGTTTGACAGACTTATCGAGGATGATAGCCCGGGGGAGGTCGGTCCTTCTTCCTGTCGAGTCCGCCCGAGACATGAGTGTGAGAGAGACACCCCCCTTTTCCCCAGTTTTGTTTATCTTTCTGATACATTTATTTTGATGGGCCTGTGTGCCCCAGTTTGACATATTTGACACGCACTTACTTGATTCATGGGCCTGTGTGCCCCAGTTTACTGTTTTATTGGGCCTGGGTGCCCCAGTATTACTTTGCTACTTTTCGATGCACTTTGGGTCTTCGTGCCATTTATTACTTCATCTGTTCATCTGTTTGTTTCTCTTACTGCCATAGATGCATAGTTCAACATTCACAATTCACACAGACTGCAAACACATACCCGCCATGTTTAAACATGGCGATCGCCATAATACAACATGGCGGCCGCTGCTTTCCAAAAAGTTTACCTGGCGGTCGCCTGGTCAAAGGGCTGATGTCACTGTACTATGCTTTTTGGAGTTGGTCGTCGCTAGTTTCAAAATGGCGGTTGCCACTTTGAGCGTGCCTTTTGCAAAAATTCTAATTTCCCGCCCTTCCTGGCATTATAGATACAGTCCTAGAGGCCCCATTTGCTGTTACTCCGATTCAGATGACTTCCCCTCTTTCTCTATGGATTGAAGCATTTTCCCACATTGAACGTTTGAACTTCGCCCCATTTGGCCTGAATGTTCTTTTCTCATTGAGGACCGTGAAGATTAACAGTCCCTTATTGTCGGCTGCAACTCAACTGTGGGATCCACAGTCTTACGTCTTTCAGTTTGGCCTTAAAGAACTCTGCCCTACTGTAGAGGAATTTGTTGCCATCCTGGATTTGACTCCACGGAGTTCCGTATCGTTCCCAGTCCCTTTTTCTCGGTTCGGCAGCAGGTGATGCAACTCTGCGGTATGTCTAAGATGGAGGCTTCTCATCTGACCTTGGGTGACTATCTTGACATTCCGTGGCTTATTGAGAGATTTCATCCTACTAGTGATCTCAGCGATCTAGACTTTCAGCTGCGGTGCCGTTATGCACTTTGCTTCTGCCTCCTTGCCCAATATCTACTCGTACCTTTCGATAGGCGGGTTAGTTGTGTCTTGGTTGACATTGCTGGCCAAATATGGATCGGGAGAGACTTCATGCCCCTGGTTTTGGCTAAGACACTACTAGGCTTGGATGCTATTCATCGTGGCGAAACCACCGCCTTTACTGGTAACCTTTTACTTCTCCAGGTGATCTTAACATCAAGTTCTTTATCATACTGCGTAGCCTTTCTCTTACTGTTTTAACTCTTGCTACAAATTTGGCTGATGGAGAAGGTAAATCTTGTACAGAAGCCTCCCACTAACAGGCACAATGCTGCTTCTTTCCTTTACCACCCGCATTGTCAAATATGTGACACTAAGGCATCTTAGCGACAATATCTTTCTACTTTGACTGGCCTAGACATTACTTGGCAGTGTTCTTGGTGGCGAATTCCTATTATGACTCTGACCACTATGGATTACCCTGGCGTTCTACTGATTAGCCTGTGTCAGACTACCTTTTACTATCCTCATAGGATCATGCAGCAGTTCGGGCGAAGTCAGATCATTTCTACCAGCATTCGAGGCCGTCTATTTTCTTCTGAACTGTGAGCTCCTTTTCTAGCACAGTATCGAGATGCCTGGCCATCCCGCTTATTGATGGGGATGCAGGAGTTGCAATGTCCTAAGTTTTCTGCTGAATACAAGATATGGCTAACACAAAACAGGGAGAAGAAGGATAAGGAAGAGGAGAAACAGGCAGCGAAAAGGGGAAGGATTTGAGAATCTCTGCTTTATTTCAAAACTTTCATTGCTTTCCTCTTTTGTTTATTTTGTAGAGTTAGGGACTTGCGTGCCCCTTTTTTTATTTTAAAACTTTGTTACTCTAATCGAAGTAATGACAAACTCCCACTTTATGTTTAAGATGGTTTAAATTTATCCAATGTTTTGATGACTTTATTATCAGAATCCAAAAATTAATTTGCATTGGTCTTATTTAGATTCAAAATGTTTAGAGATGAAGAAAGTGGCCGGCCTTCTTTTAAAAGAAGCTGCCTACATATCCCAAAAAGATGGAATCAGGCCATAACGTAGTTGGGGCCTGGTTTTTGCTCGGGTGTTGACACTCTCCTTATGTAATGCCCTAACTTTTGTCAAGTTCGCCCTTCCGGATTTTCGACCTTGTGGGCTGCTCTAACTTTTGCCTGAATTGCCTTTTTAGTTTTCAACTTAGTGAGCTTTTATTTTCTCCCTATTTTTACCTCAAGGATAGTACTTTTTGAGCTGATTGAGATTAACTGAAGTGAAGAACATATTTCCATCCAGATCCATAATAATGACTGCACCACCGGTTATGATGGTTTTGATGAGAAATGATCCGGACCAGTTTGGCTTGAACTTGCCTCTCGGGTCGAAGATAGGAGCTCTGATTTTCTTAAGAACCAGATCTCCTTCTTTAAGATCCCGAGTCTTGACCTTCTTATTGAACGCCCGAGCTATCCTCCTTTGGTAACCTTATACACGAAATAGAGCTTGCAGTCTCCTTTCATCAAACAAAAGCAATTCTTCCATCCGGTTCCTCCTCCATTCTGCTTCTGAGACATTTGACTCGGCCACTACTCTTAGTGAAGGAATTTCCACCTCAATGGGAAGTACGGCTTCCATCCCATACACTAAAGAGTATGGCATTGTTCCTGTTGAAGTTCGGATTGACGTTCGGTATCCCCAGAGTGCAAATGGTAGATGTTCTGGCCAATCTTTATATGAGTTGATCATCTTTTGCAGAATTTTCTTAATATTCTTGTTTGCTGCTTTGACTGCTCCATTGGTCTGCGGTCGATATGGTGAGAACTTATGAGCCACTATTCGGTATTCCTCTAAAAGATCCAAGACCTCCCCTTATAAATGTGAACCGTTGTCTGAGATGACCTCAAGTGGGACTCCGTACCGACAGTTGATGTTTTGCCTGAAAAACTTAGCAGCATGGGAGGCTTTCAATACTGAATAAGAAGCTGTTTCCACCCACTTGGTGAAATAGTCGATGGCCACTAAGATAAACTCGTGTCCATTAGATGCCTTCGATGTTATTCTGCCAATCACGTCGATGCCCTATACCGAGAATGGCCATGGTGACGTTAGGTTATACAGATGAGCCGGGGGAACATACATAAGGTTTGCATGAATCTGGCACTTATGATACCTCCGCACAAACTGTATACAGTCCATCTCCATCGTCATCCAAAAATATCCCTGTCGTAGGATCCTTTTGGCTAACATATTTCCACTCATGTGTGACCCACAAACCCCAGCGTGTATCTCCTTCATCAGCTCTTGACCTTCTTCTGCGCTTACGCACAACTTATTGACCCTAAAATGTCCTCGTTTGTACAATCTACCACCGTAAATGACAAACTGCGTGGATAGTCGTCGTATTGCCCTTTGGTCCTTTTTACTGGAAAACTTGGGATATTCTCCTTTCTCTACGAAGTTCTGAATGCCAAAGTACCATGGAAGGCTGTTAGTGCTTTCTTCAATGGCGGCTGTTATCTCATAAGCCGACTTCCTCTTTTGCTCAATTATCAGGGGCCTCATTCTTACCCCAGATGGTATGTCAATCATGGATGCTAGGGTAGCCAGAGCATCGACGAACTTGTTCTGTAGTCTTGGTACATGGGTGAAGATCATCGATTCAAAGCATGGTATCAACTTCTCTAATTCTTGATGATAGAGAATCAAAGTTAAGTCCCTGACCTTCCATTCTCCTCTTGCCTGTGAAACCACCAGTGCTGAATCTCCGATGACTTCCAGTTTCCTTGCCCCTAATTCTAAGGCTGCCTCCAATCCAGCTAAACATGCTTCATATTCAGCCTGATTGTTGGTAACTTCAAAATTGAGCTTTAATGACAAGGGGACGTGTGAGTCGTCAGGAGTGACAAGGAGGACTCCTATCCCATAGCCATATTGATTGGATGCGCCGTCAAAATATAGAGTCCACTTGTTATCCCCGACTTTCATCAGTTGTTCGTCAGGAAACTGGAACTCAGTGTCTTCACCTCCTTCTACTGGTTGGCCAGCCAGAAATTCTGCCACTGCTCTACCTTTGACTGACTTTCGGGTGACATATTGGAGATCAAACTCAGACAATAACAACAACCATCGGGTTAGCCTTCCTGTCAATGCTGGCTTTTCAAATAGATACTTCAACGGGTCCATCCGAGAGATGATGTTCACCATGAAAGACAACATGTAGTGCCTTAGTTTTCAGGAAGCCCAAACCAAGGCCCAACATGTCTTCTCCAACGGCGTGTATCGTACTTCCGACCCTGTCATCTTCTTGCTTAAGTAGTAGACAGCCTTTTCTACTCCAGTTTCACCTTCTTGTTCCAACATACATCCCATAGCTGAATAGGTCACTGACAAATAGAGGATTAGTGGCCTATCAGGTTCGAGAGGAGCTAGAATAGGTGGGTTATGCAGGTATTGACGTACGGCATCAAAGGCGTCTTGGCATTTTCGATCTCATTCGAATTTCACTCCTTTTTTCAGCAGACGAAAAAGCGGCTCGCTTGTAGTTGTTAGCTTCACGATGAATCGGCTGATAAACTGTATCTTACCCAAAAAACCCCTAACTTCTCGCTCGGCCCTCAGAGGAGGCATTTCCTGAATTGCCTTGATCTTCGAAGGATCCACCTCGATACCCCATTGAGTGATCATAAATCCAAGTATTTTTCCAGTAGTGACTCCAAATGCACAATTCTACGGGTTGAGTCGCATCTTGTACTTTCAGATCATTTTAAAGAACTTTTGTAATGCTGTGATGTGACCATCCTGATTCTTGGATTTGACTATCATATTATCCACGTATACCTCAACCTCCTTATGTATCATGTTATGTAGTAGGGTAGTGGCAACCCTTTGATAGGTTGCCCCGACATTTTTCAAGCCAAACGGCATTACACGATAACAATAGGTGCCCCAAGGCGTGGTGAATGTCGTCTTTTCTCTATCTTCGAGATCCATCAGAATCTGGTTATACCCAAAGAAGCCATCCATGAATGACAGCAAGGCATGCCCCGTTATACTGTCTACTAGGACGTCGATGTGCGGTAGTGAAAAATCGTCCTTTGGGCTGGCCTTATTGAGGTCCTAAAAATCTGCGCAGACTCTGATATGATCGTCCTTCTTTAAAACTGGCACTATATAGGCTACCCATTTTGGATACTCGGTTACCATTAGGAATCCAGCGTTGATCTGTTTGGCAACTTCTTCTTTGATCTTCAGAGCCCATTCTAGCAAGATCTGTCTTAATTTTTGTTTGACCGATTTAGCATCAGGGTATAGGGGGATGTGGTGTTGGACAATATCAGGATCAATTCCAGGCATGCCTTCGTAAGACTATGAAAACACATCTTTGAATTCTTTTAATAAAGTTATTAATTGTTTTTGTTCAGCTAAAGATAAAGAAGAACCAATTTGAACACTTTGCGGGTTAGTTTCATTACCCAGATTTATTGACAAAGGTTCTTCAATTATTGGTTGGGCACGCATTTCTTCTTCTCTTTTTATTAAAAGTTTTGTTTCTTCAGGGATATCTCAGTCGAATTCAAAATCGTCAGAAAGCGTATGAAGTAAATCAAACAAAGCAAAGTAACCGGAAACGTTGATCATTTCATTAAGAACAGTGGGACTTAAAAACTTAATGGTAAAAGTAGAGAGAGGAGCACCAACAGATGTGCCCTCAACTACAGACTCCGACTCAAATTCGGACTCAGGATAGATGACCTGTTCATTACAAAACTCGATGGTCCAATTCTTTATTTCTTTTGCAGCAGCATCAACGATAAGCTTGGTGCAACCGGCTGGCACACTGAAACCCATCATGAAGCAGTCCGATTCGGTTATACGCAATTGAGCCATATTCTCATTGAACAGCACTCCTAGGTCAGCTTCATCAAGCTTATCAGCCCAGTCTTCTTCCTGAACCCTCTTTTCCTCCTTCTCTCCTTCCAATGTTCCTTCCTCTTCCGTGTCAGATAGCTGGTGGTTGAAAAAGATCTCCAATCCTGGTAATTTTTGATTGGTCTCGTCGTCGATCCATGGCTCCAGAAAGCCACAATACGGGAAATTTTTTCTCTCCTTGAAGAAGTATCCATTGAGTGTCCTGGAATAATTGGCCTTTCTTTCCCTTCCAGGCCCTTCCAGATCTTCTTCCGTTGGTTCATACCCAAGACCAAAATAGTGTGAAGTCGGCAATACCTGAATGGGTTCCGAGATTCCCTGCTGCTTGCGCCCAAATCCCATGCCAGGGAAGAAGGACATTTTTCTCATCATTGTTATAGCCCACGGGTTGACATACCTTTCTTCTTCATTCATTAGCATTTGAACAGCCTGTGCTTCATCAAACTGAAAACCGTTGAGTAATACATCATCTTTACTATGCTGAACTTCTAGCAGAGTTGTGCCCTCTCCTTCTTTCGGATGGTGAATGCTGTCCTCTCCATGAATGGTCAGGGCTACCCCGTTCTTTATTAATTTTAGTTTTTGGTAAAGGGTAGACGGTACTTCCTGGACATTTGGGTCATGCAGCTATGGCCTGCCCAGCAATAGATTGAAAGAGGCCGACACATCTAGTACGTGAAACTCAACTGACATCTCCAATGGTCCCACTGAAATGGCAAATGACACCAGTCCTAGTACATCCCTTCTTATGTTGTCATAAGCTCGTACCCCTTGATTGGAGGGAGTGAACTGATCTGGCCTCATCCCTAGGCAAACAGCCATTCTTAATGGGCAAACATTCAAAGTAGACCCATTATCAATAAGGGTTACTGGAACCAACTTTTCTAGCAATTTGACAGTGATATGTAGCGGCTTGTTGTGACTTTTTCCTTTAGCGGGAAAATTCTTATCAAAAAAGGAAATGACTTTTGGTTCGGCGGCTGGCAGAATAAGCCCAATAAGCTGCTCGGAGGTTGCATCTATCGGGACATTGGCCTTGTTTAATATCTTCAAAATAGTTTGCCTGTGCTTATGTAAAGCCATCAATAAGCCCCAGATACTGATGTTGGCCTGCATCTTTTTCAACTGTCTTAGTACAGCATCATCCTCCTCCTCTTGTTCTGTCTCTTTCCCTTTTCCACTTGGTTGTCCCTTCTCTAGCTGAGCTGGTTTAAAATGTCGTCCACTTCTAGTTAGGTGTTCTATGCTGTCTTTGGGATCCCATAACCCTGGCATTACATTATCAGTCTGTCTCACTTCGTTTACGTGCAGAGGGCTTTCAAACGCCCACAAATCGTTTAAGCCACTAACGGCTGCCCTTTCCCTTCTTTCCTCGTCGTCTTTGATGTTGGCCTACGTCTTTTTAAACTGTCTTAATACAGCATCATCATCCTCCTCTTATTCTGTCCCTTTTCCTTTTCCACTTGGTTGTCCCTTCCCTAGCTGAGCTAGTTTAAAATGTCGTCCACTTCTAGTTAGATGTTCTATGTCGTCTTCGGGATCCCATAACTCTGGCATTACATTATCAGTCTGTCTCACTTCGTTTACGTGCAGAGGGATTTCAAACGCCCACAAATCGTCTAAGTCACTAACGGCTGCCCTTTCCCTTCTTTCCTCGTCGTCTTCGATAGCCTATGTGTTGTCAACCTCCTCCGAGATGTCCTCTTCGATAAAGTCCACCTACTGCTCTTGAGCAGCTCAAAAATTAGTCCACTCGACCCCATCAGATTTCAACACAATCCTTACCAACCAATAGAATTGCATGTCGTCAATGTGTACTTCTTCCTCAAAAAGTTGGGGAAGGGTGATTCCATCGAGTACATGGCTAAACCCATAAGGCCGAGTCGGGTAGTCCAATGGCCAATCATCCTCTTCATTATGCTCCTCCTCCTGTTGGTAGATTTGGATCAACGGTTGATACCATTCCCAGACATTATCATTTCATTCTTCTATCCTCTCTCAACTGCTTCTAATCATCATGAATGAGAATGCTGTTGGATCCTCAGTTACTGGAACATGAGGGCGTGGTAGGTGTGCTGACTCGGGTCCTACGATTCCCCTAGAGACATGTAATTTATCCCAGCTTGCCTAGCATGATTTGGCAGTGGGTTAGTAGTGACATTTGGCTTTGGGGTAGCTGATGGAGGAGGGATCACTTTGTTGTCAATGAGATTTTGAATCTCATGACGAAGCCTCTTACATTTGTTAGTTAAATGCCCGTGGCCTTGGTGGAAGGCGCAGTATTGAGAGGCATTGTATCTCGGGGAAAGCAGGTCAGGCACTGGCATGGGATCCAGTACCTTAATGAGTCCTTTTTCTACAAGACGGCTTAAGGCAGTGGATAATGAGATGTTGAGGGGGGTGAAGACCCTCCTCGGTTTTTGTTACTGTTGGCCATTATCTCACTGCTAAAGGTTATTTGTTGGATGGGTGGAAGAAGAAGGGTTCAAAAGGTTCACCTCGCCCGAGCAGAACACGAGGTTAGTTGTAGCTGGTTGATTTACGGAAAGAGTCCTTGGTGGTTTCTGACTGAATTTTGTCTTCTCGATATCACCGGATTGGATAGCATACTCAATTTGCACCCCAGCGTCAAACAACTATTCAAAGTGGAAAGTGGTAGCGTGATGAGGTAGCGCTTTAACGAAAACTGCAAATTCTTGACCACAATCCTCACCTATTCTTTCTTAGTAGGCCTGTTTGTCATTTTGGTGGCCTTACCCCTCCATCGGGTCAAAAAGTCAACAAAGGATTCCCTGTTCTCCTATCGGGTCGTCTCGAATTCTCAGGTAGTTACATCTAGTTGGACATTGTAACTATACTGGCTAATAAAAACCATTGTAATGTCTTCCCAAGCCCTGGTTTTAGCTACATCAAGGGAAAGAAACCATTTCTGGGCTACCCCCGAAAGAGACCGGTGAAAGAGCTGAGCCTTCAACTGGTCATCAATCCCCATTGACGACAGGGTACCAACATACATTCAGAGACGAATTCTGGGATCTCCGATTCCATCGAACTTTTCCATGTTCGGCATTTTAAATTTTTTCAGTAATTTAGCATTTGGGAACAAACATAGTCCCCCTACATCCAACATGTATTCCTCGACTCCCTTGGCTTTCCTGAGGACCTTCTCCATTCGGTCGATCTTCTCAATCAGTGCAGACTCTCTAGACTGCGCAGTGTTTTCCTCCTCGACTATCACCTGACAAGGGTTCCGTGGTGGTGGTGGAACAACTTGTGGTCCATTGGGGACCTGATTGTCATCCCAAAAGTCTTCGGCATTCTCATTTGTGTCTTCTGGTTATCATTCACAATAGGGATATGGGCCTGAATTTCCCGGATCTGCGCCTGACACTGCACTTCAGCCTGGGTCTGCTGTTTTACGACTCGTTGTGTATCAGCGATTGCCCTCATTAGGGCTGTCAGATTCACCTCATTTTCTGCCATCTCAAGTAACTGTTTGGGTACCCTACAAAGTGTTCTTGTCACTAATCTTTACCAGACACATACTGAGTGTACTTTTTTTGGCCTAATGGTAAACTCACAGAGAACACCTGAATCGTAAAAGCAGAGTAACTAGATCAGACTCTTCCCAAGAAAACATTCTGACAACAGGTAGCAGATATCTCGGGTTCCCAAAACAGTGAATCATGAGCAGATAAACGTGGAGACTGAAACACTGCTTCTATTGGGCTTATGCCGGCGACACAACATGATAACCCGAAAACCAAAAAGACGATTAAGAAAGGGGAGGCAACTAAATTCTAAAGGAAAAGCCTATCTAAAACGAGGAGCTCTCAGCAGCAGAAGGGCCCCGTCATGCCCCTAGATTGTCGTCTCCCTAGCCCTGGCCCGCCATGAAGGGAAAGGAAATCACGAACAATAAGGTAAACATCTCGTGTCGAGAAGAATAAGGCACAAATGGCTAAAAGACCAAGGAAGAGCAAGAGAGAGTTTGAGAGCACAAGAGAGGCTAGAGAGAGAGTGAGATACGAACAAATGACCCTCACCTGCGCGACCCTTGGAGCCTTATGCTCGGCTGGAGTTGTCGGTCGTCACTTCCAAAGTGAGTGACCGCCATGATAGTGAAGAGACACATAGCGACCGCCAAGTTCTAGGGGTTTGAAGTGTGCGGTCGCCATGTCAAAAGGGTTTGGGCTTGGCGACCGCCAGGTTCTCAATAGTCACACCACCTGTCAACGGTCATATCATCAGTTTAGGATTTTTGAGCTGTTTTTGGGCTTTTATTGATGTTTGTGTTATTTAGTGTTTTATTTTTATTTATAAAATATCTTATTTAGCAAAGATGGTTTCAAAAACTTAAAGATAAATAAATAAAATAAAATAAAATAATTTCTCTTATTTTGTGTGTGAGTTTTTCTATAAAAAAAATTTAAAGAAAATCTTACGTGATAATTTGTTCCAACCCTTATCTTTCCGATAAATTTAGTTAAAAGTCGTAACTTGGCTTTTAATTATTTTTATCCCACGTTTCGTTCCGAATTTTTAGATCTTAACTCAACACATTAATTCGTGATCTCTCCTTCCGATAAATTTAATTTTAAGTCGTAACTTGACTTTTAATTATTTTATCCCACGTTTCGTCCCGAATTTTTGGTCTTAACTCGACCTATTAATTCGTGGTCTCTCTTCCCGATGAAATTAATTTTAAGTCGTAATTTGGCTTTTAATTATTTTTATCTCGCTTCCGATAAATCTAATTTTAAGTCATAACTTGGCTTTTAATTATTTTTATCCCGCACCTCATCCCGAATTTTTAGATCTTGACTCGACCTATTAATTTATGGTCTCTCTTTCCGATAAAATTAATTTTAAGTCGTAACTTGGCTTTTAATTATTTTTATCCCGTTTTCATCCCAAAATTGTGAGGTCTTGATTTGACCAATCAAATTGCCTTCCCGGTTAAAATAATTTCTTGGATCTTAACTCGATCCTTTTAATTATTATATCCCCAGCCAAGTCCTTTATTCTTGACTCGATCTTTGACTTGTTTATTTGTACTCCTTTTAGATCTTGACTCGATCTTTAGGATCTGCCTACATCATACCAACATCTGCATCATGTTTCTTATCTTGCATCATTGCATTTTGCCCCGTGAACTACGTTTCGGTCTGATCCCTAGCAAAGGGGTACGTAGGCAGCTCGATGAAAATTCGAGTACGACAAACATCATACGCATGCTTATATGTTTTTTTGCCTTAGATTGATAGTTCGGTCAAATGGCTGTTGTCTCTGGATTTTTGATTTAACTTGCATCACGCGCTACTTTGCAAGTTATATCAAAGTGGGGCAACAGTAGATACCCCAATTTGACCTCGTCCAATCTTAGGTGAATTCGATGATGAAAACAGTTGGAATGATTCCTCAATACGATCCTCGAAAAATGATCTAAGCTCGAAATTTGAACCCCAATCATCAAAACATTCAAACTAATGAAATTATGTTGAACCACCAATAACTTGCTATGCAAGTCATTCCCAAAGTGATGACCACCATGTTCATTATGGCGACTGTTAATAGAATCTCTTGGAAACCCTAACCAAAAGTGGCGATCACCACCTCCAGCCTGGCGACCGCCAACTTTCATTGTGGCGATCGCCAATAGAATCTTGTGGAACCTTTTTTAAACATGGCGACCGCCAACTCCAAATAGCCTGACATGTCCCAAAATGTGATAGTATGTCATTGGTTGAAGAATTCTATAAATACCGTACCCCTGGTACGCTTTCAAGGACAGAATTTTAGAGACAAATTTAGTGAGAGAAGTTCGGTTGAGTCGTCGAGCAATTCTGATCCCCGACGCCGAAGTCCTGCCGAAATATCGAGAGCCGAGCCTCTAATGCCCTAACTTGGATATCGAGGATTGGATCATTGGCACCATTCCCCGACTTGAGGATTCTTTAGCAATCCAGGTACTTTGTCTAGATCTCTTGCCCTTCTAACTCCATTCACTCTCTTTTGGAGTGGTCGGGTTAAGTTCAATTTCAATTCGCACATTTCTTTAATTTATAATTAGCCTTGTTTGCTATTTAGTTTGCTTCATATAATTTAGTCTTTTAAGTCAATTTCATAGTTTACACATTTACACTAAACACATTGCTTTTTCTCATTAACTCATCAATTAAGTGTTAATATATTTTGGCAATTACAACTCGTAATGTTGTTAATTATTATTATCAATGTACTAGCATTCATGTGAATATAGTTATTAATACCACATTCACATTTTCTAATAATTGTCTAGTTATTTATTCTTCATTCTCTTTGTTTTCTTTTCCTTCTCTTTTTCTAATGTTAGTTTAATTTTCTTTACTAGTTTATTTTATTTTTATTTTATTTTCTTGTAATATTAGTTTAATACTCCTTTAATTTCTAACATTAGTTTAATGTTCTTTTATTAGCTTTTTTTCATTTAATATTAATGTAATTTCCTTTTCTACTGTTTTCTTTTTTTTTTCTTTTTATGTTAATTTAATGTTATAACTTTTATTTTATTTTATTTTTTTTAATTAGTCTAATTTTCTTTTACTAGCATCATATATCATTTTTTTTTATTTTTTTGTAAGATTAATTTAATGCTCCATGTTATTTTCTTTTTAGCTTAATATTTTTTTTTAGCTTTCATTTTCCATTTCTTTTCCTTTTTTTTCAATATTACTATAATTTCTTCTTCTAGTATTTTATTGGCTTCTTCATAATGTTTCACTTAGTATTTCTTTTCTTTTTCTTATAAAGCTCCATTTTCTTTTTTTTTTCTTTTACTGTAGTTTTATTTTCCTTACATGGTACTTTTCTTTTATTTTATTAAACCCAAAAATCATAAAAAGTATTTTAAGTTAGATTTCATCTTTAAGTGTAATTCTCTTTTCTTTTGTTTTCTTTTCCTTTTATTTTCTTCTGTCCCTTTTAAAAAAATATAAAAAGTGAATAGTTAGCTTTTCCTTTATTAGTTTAATAGTATTTTCTAACCTTTTTTATTCGTTAGCCTTTCGTACACTTTTTGATAATATGTCCATTTTTAGCAAATTTAGTGTTAGCAATTTTTAACATTTTGCTTGTTCTTTTATTTGAAATCATGCTAATTTAGGTTGTTTAAATAAGATTGCATGTGGGTGTGCACCATGTATCCTTTAGCTAGAAATTACATGTCATAGGATTTAGAACTTTTATTTTGATACTTGTTTTATTTGGCGTTCTATATACATATGTTATGTATTTTCTATATTTGATTTTGGATGTTCTCTATTTACCTCCACTTTCTTTATTTGCATGCATTTAAAAAATTTTATTAAAGAACCAATAATGATTAGTAGAGGTCAATCTTACGGTTGGGTGAATGGGGTACCTAACACCTTTCCCGATTCGTACCTTAGCCCTCGAACCCTTTTTCTCTGGTTAAATGTTTTAAAGATCAGAAGTCATTTTTATTTTTCTTAATTTTTTTCAAAAACTAAGTGGCGACTCTATTTTCAATAAAAATTGGTTTTCAAAACTTGGCTTTCAAGGTGTTAAGATATTTCTCAAACATTTTTGAATTCCTTTATTTTTCACCATCCTTATTTTTCACCATTTCTAAAAATTCCAAAATCCCAGCGCCACACCCACACTACGTCGTGTCACTTTCATTTGGGAATACAATAGAAGACTTGAATCTTGAGCTTCAACTTAAAGTCTACAAACGCGAACGATTCTAGATTAAAAGTTGTTGGAGCAACCGAAATCAATACCACTAGATTTCGTAAGTTTTAACTCTAATCTAACAATGGGAGTATATATCGGGTATTATTTTGATTATTTGACATCAAAAAATTTTAAACTGGAGGCGATTTTGGCGTTTGCCCATCCAATTTGTTTGGATTAAATCAGGTTCGTATCAATAGATCTTGGCAGTTTAGCTTCCAACAGTTAATAATTTAATAATTAGCCATTTAAAGACTCTGAGACCCGATCCCGTCTAATTTTTTTTTTTGTAATTTATTGTTTACGTGATAACTTATGTCACGACCCACTTTCACGAATGGCGTCCGTGACCGGCCAGTGAGTCAAAATTCACCAAGAGCCTCAATGTCTTTTTAACTTTCACTTTATTTGCAAATTACCGACTTTTTTTAAAAAAAAAATTCTCAAGAATAAAAAGAGAAGACAAGTCAATAAAAATATATTTCTTTTCATTCAATGTCACGCCCCAAACTCCGAGTCACGTGAAATGCCGATAAACAACCATACAAGTTGAAAGACAAACTCGATGTCTCACTCACAAGATAAGAAATCATGCATAATTTAAATATAATGCCTTCAGGCTTACAACATACGGTTCCAACACCAATAACATATAATAACAACACATGATCTAAAAAGAAACAAAAAGAAAGACTACAGATCTTTCACCCCTCCAGTTCCATCTGGATTAACCTACGTGACCGGTACCTGAAAAATATTTCAAATCCCACACCGTGAGCAAAAGCTCAGCAGAAATTAGACAAATATAAAATAAAAACTAAACATGCTAGCAGAGTAATATGTATGCGACGACTCGCCTAAGCCTCAAAAACAAGTTTTATAAGATCCAAAGTAATGCAAAAAGATATAAGATTTCCGACCCACACGAGCCTCAAAGGAAAACACTTTGATATATATACATATCTACTACAATGCTTCACATGCAAACTTCAACGCTCATGAGCCCCATTCTCACGAACCCCACATCCAACACAGATATAACCATCGACTCCCACGAGCTCCACAGGCAACACAGGTACATCTCACGAGCCCCAGAAATAGTTCTGTATTACCCATGATGATTCATACACAACGCGTGCAACCCACACAACGTAACACATGCAACCCACACCACTTAACGCATGTAACTCTCACCACGCAACACATGC
>JAULJZ010141646.1:0-40500 GCA_032270985.1 Heliamphora pulchella | reverse complement strand
ACGCGTGCAACCCACACAACGTAACACATGCAACCCACACCACTTAACGCATGTAACTCTCACCACGCAACACATGCCATCCATACGACACATCATATGCATCTTCTCGGGTTTTTACCAAAAAACCAATGTACGCCCCAACTAATGCATTGTTAACCAGAGTTAACATATACCGAACCACTTTCCATTCATCGTTAACCAGAGTTAACGTACGCAACACATGTAACACACACGTATTCACGGGTTTTCACTGTAGGACCAATGTACGCCCATTATTATGCATCTTCACGGGTTCCCACCGTAGGACCAATATACTCCCCTCATTATACATCTTTAAAACTAGAGTTTTAATACTCAAAACATCTTCACGAGTTCTCACCGTAGGACAAATATATGCCTCTCATTATACATTGTTAACCAGAGTTAACAAATACCACCCACACAACGCATGCATAAATAAAACAAGAGTTTATGTGCACACAACCATATACCCACGCCACGTCTTACAAAATCACGTCACATGCTACACACGCGACCCATGCTACTCATGCAACTCATGCAACACATGCATAAATAAAACTAGAGTTAATATGCACAAAATCGTGTACAACACATAACGACATCACATGTCCCATAACACATCAAAAACTCGTCATCTGCTAACCCAAATGACCAACAAGCACCAAGATGAAACCCCACCTCCAAGGCTAGCTCCAAACCCTCAAACCCAGGTTTTCACAAACGTTATCACAACACACTATCCTTTTCCCAAAACCCACCTTTTAGAAAAAAAATCAAAACCTAAACACGTCACACACCCAACAATGTATAAACACCACGTCTCATAAACCCACGTCATTCCTAAGGACGACAACAAAACATAAACAAACCCTTGCGGCAACAACACGACCACGCAAAGCAATAAAATAGCCCCAAATAGCGCTGCAGTTGACTGAACCCCATAATTTAGTCGGATGAAAAGCTACTGGAAAAGAAACAGAAAGACTAAACCTAGGTCAGTCGACTAGATCATCACCTCCAGTTGACTGAAACACCCTACTGTCGACCTAGTCGACATAACCACCAAGTTCAGTCGACTGGACCACGGCGAAAACTGACTCTCACTACTGGAACAACCCTTTCAAACTAAGAATTGAAGTATCCAAACTCCTTTTCGACACCCTCGGACATACCCAAGCCCAAAACTACTAAGAAACACCGAAGGAAACACCTCAAAAACCCATTTCTTCCAACTGTAAACAACTGAAAATGACTTTAAACCAAAACCCAACTTTTTGAAACATAAATTGATTTTTCATGCATTTTTATACGGTAAAAACACATACAATTAAACGTAACACCCTTGTAAGACATGAGAGTTTAGGATCCTACCTCGATGAGTCAAAAACTCAACGTCTCGAACCACGTAAAAAAAATTGTTAGAACAAAACTTCGTTTGGATGAACGCATTGCCCCTGGTGTCGATACCAAGGATCAGCTGTCGGATCGTTGAAAATCAAGCCGCAGGCCCCCGAGAAGTTTGAGAGAAAATAGAACTTTCTAAGGTTTCAAAAGCTAGAGGTATGAAAAATATCTTTTAAAAATATCTAATGCTAAATATTTATAGTCAAGAAAATATCCTTTTTTTTTAAATTCGCGCCACAACGCCCAACGGCCCCGATATCTAACCCAACATGCATATCTAAGCCCGATCATGCATAAAATGCATATAAACATGCAATTATAAAAATGGTAAACTACGTGTCAAAAAACACCAAAAAAGAAAACGGGTCAGGCTCTCACAACTTTACCCCCCTTAAAGGAATTTTGTCCCTAAAATTCAACACAAGGTTAAAAGAAAACAACCCCATTGATCGCAATCGACACAATCACAAGAGGTGGTCAGCCAAACCACTCCTAGGACACGGTTATACAAGGTCATGTATTCCAAACAATGGATAACTACCTCAAAGACACGGGATCTATAACTCGTCCCAAATTCACATCCTCACCAATCGGTGTCTCCACACCCAGCACACAACCCACGGAGTCCATCACCAACCCCACAACAGATGAAATGAAGAAACACGATGCACTCGTGCTGGTAAGAACACTGGCTTAAGGTCTGCATACTCAAAAAGTACCTTTGCTCACTGGAGAAATAGATGCATCATTAGGCACAACCGGTGCCTTGCAAGAATTGGGAGTTGTGAGGGCATACGCTCAGCCCTGCGTCAGTTTGGTCTGCCCACCATAGCCTAGAACTGTCGGCTGTCGTACCGACTAAACTGAGGTACCCCCGTCTGTAACCCTAGACGTTTGCCCTCTTAGCTGCTGCTAGCGGTAAACTTGTTGGCCCTGTGTGCGTGAAACAATTAGTGTACCTTCCATATACGGTACATTGCCTCCTTGAGGATAGTTCCTGGGAATATGCCTTGACTGGCCACACCCAAAACAAACTGGCAGCCCCATCCCCTGCGACTGAACTGGTACTGGACCTTGGAACTGCCTCAACTGTGGATCGCGAAACTGCCTCGACTGTGGGCAATCTGGCACATGATGCCCCGGCTGTCCACACCGATAACATCTAACTTCCCTCTGCTCTAGCCTCCCAAACGAAGCCACTGATGGTGCTGGTGTAGCAAATTGCTGTGGTCATCTAGATGGATGAAAACTAAGGCCAGAGGACTTCTGCCTCTTGCTGGAACGCCCACCTAACTGTGCCTTTGTCCCACCTTGCGGTGCCCTGGCCTCCCTAGAACCTTGAGTCTTACTTAAGCTATTCTCGATCATCGCTGCTGACTCCACTAGCTCCATAAAAACACACAGCCTCATCCCTGCCACGGGCTCCCTGATTGCTGGCCTAAAACCCCACTCAAACCTCCTCGACCACAGCTTGTCTGTGCCCACCAACTCTGGTGCAAACTAGGACAAACTGGTAAATCTGGCCTCGTACTATACAATACTCATCGCCCCCTAGATGAGAGCGTAAAACTTTTATCTGTAAAAATCCCTCGAAGAAGCTAAAAAGGACTTCTCTAGAAAAACCCCACTGAAAGATGCCCACGTGCCCTCCACGGTATTCTAAGCGTATTTCCACCCCTCGTGAGCATCCCCTCTCAACTGAAAAACAACAAAAGAAACCCATAGATCTTCATCAACTATCTGCAATGTATCAAGGATCTGGGTCACCAGCTCCAACCACTCTGTAGCCACCATAGGGTCAGGATCTCCAGCAAAGGTAGGAGGGTCAAGACGCAGCGCAAAAGACACAGGCATCACATCTATGAATGGAAAGACAAAATATAAGACGCAGCACATCGCATGAACATAATCAGTATACACATAAGCATGCAAACACGTAGCCACATAAGTTCATGCTAAATAAACCCCACATACCGAGGAGAACCGACAAGTGCGACGCACCAATTTGGATAACCTACTTAGATTCTTTATCAAAAAATATGTTGGCCAATTGCATTTCTAACTCGGCTTCTAAGCTTGTTAATTCAAACGCTTGAAGGCAAGACAGATCAATCCTAAGGTTCAACCCCCATGCTCGCATATACACAATATCCACATGTCCAACACGCTAAAACATTCATGTTATCAAAACGTCTAAACACTTACAATCAAGCACACCCAATCAACCTCACACAGTGATGCACCCTCTTTCCATGGCTCTTTGGTATTCGAACCAAGAGCTCTGATACTATGTTGCCATGCCCCAAACTTTGGGTCACGTAAAATGCCCATAAACAACCATACAAGCTTAAAAATAATGCCCGAACCTGATGTTTTACTCACAAGATAAGAAATCATGCATACTTTAAATATAACGCCCTCAAGCTTACAACATACAATTCCAACACCGATAACATATAATAACAAAACATAATCCAAAAAGAAACAAAAATGAATACTATAGATCTTCTACCCCTCCGGCTCCTCTGGATCAACCTGCATAACCAGTACCTGAAAAATATTTTAAATCCCACACCATGAGCCAAAGCTCAGCAGAAACTAGACAAACATAAAATAAAAGCTAAACATGCTAGAAGAGTAATATGTATGCGACGAATCGCCTGAGGCTCAAAAACAAGTTTTATAGGATGAAAAGTAATGCGAAAAGAGATAAGATTTTCGACTCACACGAGCCTCAAAGGAAAACTGTTTGATATATATACAAATTTACTACAATGCTTCACATGTAAACTTTGACTCTCATGAGCCCCACTCTCACGAACCCCACTTGCAACATAGATATAACCATCAACTCCTACGAGCCCCGCATGCAGCATAGGTACATCTCACAAGCCCCAGAAATAGTTCTATAATACCCATGATGATTCATACACAACACGTGCAATCCACGCAACGCAACACATGCAACCCACACCACTTAACTCATGTAACTCTCACCACGCAGCACATGCCATCCATACGACACAACACATGCATCTTCTCAGGTTTTAACTGAAGGACCAATGTATGGTCCAACTAATACATTGTTAACCAGAGTTAACATATATCGGACCAATTTTCATTCATTGTTAACCAGAGCCAACGTACACAACACACGCAACACACACGTCTTCACGGGTTTTCACCGTAGGACCAATGTACGCCCCTCATTATGCATCTTCACAGGTTTTCACCGTATGACCAATATACGCCCCTCATTGTACATCTTTAAAACTAGAGTTTTAATGCTCGAAACTTCTTCACAAGTTCTCACCGTAGGACCAATATAAGCCCCTCATAATACATTCATAACCAGAGTTAACATATACCACCCACGCAACACATGCATTAGTAAAACTAGAGTTTATATGCATACAACCATGTACCCACGCCACATCTTACAAAATCACGTCACATGCCATACACGCGACCCATGCTACTCATACAACTTATGCAACACATGCATAAATAAAACCAGAGTTAATATGCACAAAACCAGGTACAACACATAACGACATCACATGCCCCATAACACGTCACAAACTCGTCATCCGCTAACCCAAACGACCAACAAACACCAAGATGAAACCATACCTCGAAGGCTAGCTCCAAACCCTCAAACCCCGATTTTCACAAACGTCATCACAACACACTAACCTTTTCCCAAAACCCACCTTTTAGAAAAAGAATCAAAACCCAAACACGTCACACACCCAACAACGTATAAACACTACTTCTAACAAACCCACGTCACTCCCGAGGATGACAACGACACATAAACAAACCCTTGCGGCCACAACACAACCACCAAAGCAACAAAACTGCCCACAACAGCACTTCAGTCGACTGAACCCCATAATTTAGCTGACTGAAAAGCGACTGGAAAAGAAACAGAAAGCCCAAACCCAGGTCAGTCAACTGGATCTGCACCTCCAGTCGACTAAAACACCCTACTGTCAACCCAGTCGACTAAACCACCCAGTTCAGTCGACTGGACCTCGGCAAAAATTGACTCCCGCTATTGGAACAGCCCTTTCAAACCATGAATCGAAGCATCCAAACTCCTTTTTGACACCATTGGACATACCGAAGCCCAAAAATACTAAGAAACACTAATGGAAACACCTCAAAAACAAATTTCTTCCAACTGAAAACAATAGAAAATGACTTTGAACCAAAACCAGACATTTCGAAACATAAATTGAATTTTCATGTATTTTTAAATGGTAAAAACACATACAATTACACGTAGCACCCTTTTAAGACATGAGAGTCTAGGATCCTACCTTGATGAGTCAAAAACTTGACGACTCGAACCACGTGAAAAAATAAACTTCGTCGGAGCAAAATTTTGTTCGGATGAATGCGCAGCCCCCGGTGCCGATAGTAAGGATCAACTATCAGATCGTCAAAAATTAAGCCCCGGGCGCCCGAGAAGTTAGAGAGAAGACAGAGCTTTCTAGGGTTTAAATAGCTAGAGAGATAAAAAATATCTTTTAAAAATATCTAAACCTAGATATTTATAGACCACAAAAATATCTTACTTTTTAAAATTCGCACCACAACATCCAGCGGCCCCGGTATCCGACCCAACATGCTTATGTAAGCCCAATCATGCTTAAAATGCATATAAATATATAATTATAAAAATAGTAAACTACGCATCGAAAAACACTGAAAAAGAAAATGGGTCAGGGTATCACAACTTTACCCCCTTTAAAGGAATTTCATCCTCAAAATTCAACACAAGATCAAAAGAAAACAACCCCGTCGATAGGCACTAGTGGTGGTAAGTCAAACCACTCTTAAGACACGGTCAAACAAGGTCATACATTCTAGACAACGGCTAACTACCTCAAAGACACGGGATCTACAACTCGTCCCAAACTCATCCTCACCAATCGGTGTCTCCACACCCAGCACACAACCCATGGAGTCCATCACCAACCTCACAATAGATGAAATGAAGAAACACGATGCTCCCGTGTCGATAAGAACACTGGCTGAAGGTCTGTTTACTTAGAAAGTACCTCTCCTCACTAGAGAAATAGCTGCATCATCAGGTACAACCAGTGCTTTGGAATAACTGAGAGCTGTGAGGGCATACGCTCGGACCTGCGTCAATCTGGTCTGCCCACCATAGCTTGGAACTGTCGGTTGCCGTACTAACTGAACTGAGGTACCCCCGTCTGTAACCCTAGACGTCTGCCCTACTTGCTGCTGCTGGCGGTAAACCTGTTAGCCCTACGTGGGCAAAACAATTGGTGCACCTGCCATACGTGGTATACTGCATCTCTGAGGATAGTTCCTGTGAATATGCCCCAACTGGCCATACCCAAAACAAACTAGCAGCCCCCTCCCCTGCGACTGAACTGGTACTGCACCCTGAAACTACCTCAACTGTGGATCCCAGAACTGCCTCAACTGCGGGCAATCTGGCACATGATGCTCCGGTTGTCCACACCAATAACATCTATCCTCCCTCTACTCTAGCCTCTCAAAAGAAGCCACCGACGGTGCTGGTGCAAAAAACTGTTGTGGTAATCCAGATGGATGAACACTAGGGCCAGAGGACTTCTGCCTCTTGTTAGAACGCCCACCTAACTTTGCCTATGTCCCACCCTGCGGTGCCCTAACCACCCTGGAACCCCGAGTCTCGCTCAAGGTGTTCTCGATCATCGCTGTTGACTCCACCAGCTCTGTAAAAATACGTAGCGTCATCCCTACCACTCGCTCCCTAATCGCTGACCTCAAATCTTGCTCAAACCTCCTCGACCGCGGCTCGTCTGTACCCACCAACTCTGGTGTAAATTGGGACAAACTAGTAAATCTGGCCTGGTACTACACAATACTCATCGCCCTGGGTAAGAGCATAGAACTCCTCTCTGTACAAATCCCTTGAAGAAGCCAAAAAGTACTTCTCTAGAAAAACCCCTGTGAAAGCTGCCCACGTGCCCTCCATGGTATTTCGGGCATATTTTCACCACTCATGAGCATCCCCTCTCAACTGGAAAATTAACAAAGAAACCCGCAAATCTTCCTCAACTATTTATAATGTATCAAGGATCCAGGTCACGAGCTCTAACCACTATATAGCCACCATAGGGTCAGGATCCCCAGCAAAGGTAGGAAGGTTAAGACGCCTGAACTCTCGCATCGCAATCGTTGCCCTCAACTCGGGTTCTCTCTCTCTCCCCTAGTGGTCTCATCCAACTGAGCAATGGAGCCTACCAATGCACGGAGCAACTCTACTGCGTCAACAAGTCCTTGGGAAGCATTTGCATCCCCAGCATCAGAGATAGACACATCCCCTTGGCCAAAACCACAGCCTCGTCCTCGTCCTCGTCCTCTCCGCGCAGGCATCACATCTACATGAAAGGAAAGACAGAACATAAGACGCAGCACATGACATGAACATAAACACTAACCATATAAGCATGCTAATATGTAGGCACATAGGTTCATGCTAAACAAACCCCACATACCGAGGAGAACCGACAAGAGTGACATGTCAATTTGGATAACCTACTTAGATTCCTTGTCAGAAAACATGTCGGCCATTCACGTTTCTAACTCAACTTCCAAGCTTGTTAATCCAAATGCCCGAAGACAAGACTGATCAATCTTAAGGTTCAACTCCCATGCTCACATATATACAACATCCATATGTCCAACACGCTAACACATTCATGTTATCAAAATGTCTAAACACATACAATCAAGCACACAAAATCAACCTCACTTGGTGATGCACCCTCTTCCCACGACTCTTAGGTCTTCAAACCCAGAGCTCTGATACCATATTGTCACATCCCAAACTCCGGGTCACATGAAATGCCCATAAACAACCATACAAGCTAAAAAATAATGCCCAACCACGATGTTTCACTCATAAGATAAGAAATCATGCATACTTTAAATGTAACACCCTTAGGATCACAACATAAGGTTCCAACACAGATAACATATAATGACAGCACGTGATCTAAAAAGAAACAAAAAGGAAAACTACAGATCTTACGCCCCTCTGGCTCCTCCGGATCAACCTGTGTAATTAGTACCAAAATTTTTTTTCAAATCCCACACCATTAGCCAAAACTCAGCAGAAACTAGACAAACATAAAATAAAAGCTAAACATGCTAGCAGAGTAATATGTATGCTACGACTCGCCTGAGCCTCAAAAATAAGTTTTACAAGATAAAAAGTAATGAGAAAAGATATAAGATTTTCGACTCACACGAGCCTCGAAGGAAAACAGTTTGATATATATACATATCTACTACAATGCTTCACATGCAAACTTTAACTCTCATGAGCCCCACTCTCACAAACCCCACATGCAACACAGATATAACCATTGACTCCCACGAGCCCCACATGCAACACAGGAACATCTCACGATCCCCAGAAATAGTTCTATAATACCCATGATGATTCATACACAAAACGTGCAACCCACGTAATGCAACACATGCAACCCACACCACTTAATGCATATAACTCTCACCACGCAACACATGCCATCCATACGACACAACACATGCATCTTCTCAGATTTTCACCGAAGGACCAATGTGCGCCCCAACTAATGCATTGTTAACCAAAGTTAACATATATTGGACCACTTTTCATTCATCATTAACCAGAGTCAATGTACGCAACACACGTAACACACACGTCTTCACGAGTTTTCACCGTATGACCAATATACGCCCCTCATTAAGCATCTTCATAGGTTCCCATCGTAAAACAAATATACGCCCCTCATTATACATTTTTAAAACCATAGTTTCAATGCTCAAAACATCTTCACGGGTTCTCACCGTATGACCAATATACGCCCCTCATTATTTATTGTTAACTAGAGTTAACAAATATCACCCACGCAACGCATGCATAAGTAAAACCAGAGTTTATATGCACACAACCATGTACCCACGCCACCACCCACGCAACGCATGCATAAGTAAAACCAGAGTTTATATGCACACAACCATGTACCCACGCCAAGTCTTACAAAATCACGTCACATGTTACACACGTGACCCATGATGCTTATGCAATACATGCATAAATAAAACCAGAGTTAATATGCACAAAACAACGTACAACATGTAATGACATCGCATGCCCCATAACACGTCACAAACTCGTCATTCGATAACCCAAATGACCAACAAACACCAGGATGAATCCCCACCTCAAGGCTAGCTCCAAACCCTCAAACCCTAATTTTCACAAATGTTATCACAACACATTATCCTTTTCCAAAAACCCATCTTTTAGAAAAAGAATCAAAACCCAAACACGTCACACACCTAACAACGTATATACACCGTGTCCAACAAACCCACATCATCCCCGAGGACAACAACAAAACATAAACAAACCCTTGCGGCCACAACACAACCACCCAAAGCAACAAAACAGCCCTCAACAGCACTTCAGTCGACTGAACTGCATAATTCAGTTGACTGAAAAGCTACTAGAAAAGAAATAAAAAGCCCAAACCCAGGTCAGCCGATTGGATCATCATCTCTAGTCGACTGAAACACCCTACTATCGACCCAGTCGATTGAACCACCTAGTTCAGTCGACTGGACCACGGCAGAAATCAACTCTCGCTATTGGAACAGCCTTTTTAATCCCAAAATCGAAGCATCCATACTCCTTTTTGTCACCCTCAGACATACCCAAGCCCAAAACTACTAAGAAACACTGAAGAAAACAACTCAAAAATCGATTTCTTCCAACTAAAAACAACGAAAATCGACTTTGAACCAAAACCTGTCTTTTCGAAACATAAATCGATTTTTTATGCATTTTTAAACGGTAAAAACACATACAATTACACGTAGCACCCTTATAAAACATGAGAGCTTAGGATCCTACCTCGATGAGTCAAAAACTCAATGCCTTAAACCACGTGAAAAACAAACTTTGTCGAAATAAAATTCTATCCGGATGAACGCATAGCCCCCAGTGTCGATAGCAAGGATCAGCTATCGGATTGTCGAAAACCAAGCCCCGGGCCCCCGTGAAATTAGAGAGAAGGCAGAGCTTTTTAGGGTTTCAAAAGCTAGAGAGATGAAAAATATCTTTTGAAAATATCTAAAGCTAGATATTTGTAGGCTACGAAAATATATATTTTTTAAATTCGCACCACAACGCCCAACGGCCTCGGTATCCAACCCAGCATGCATATTTAATTCCGATCATGCATTAAATGCATATAAACATGCAATTATAAAAATGGTAAACTACGCGTCGAAAAACACCGAAAAATAAAATTGGTCGAGGTCTCACATTCAACTTTCCCATAATCTCATTTCAAAAGAAAATCCCAAAACGTACTAATAGTGCACTTAACATCCAACATTATTTAAAATAAACATCTAGTTGTTAAATATAGATATGCAAATCATATGAATTTGAGTAGAAAACATAAACAAAGTAATTCTTTATTTCTCGAGTACCACTTCCTTTGTTCCATCATACGTCACTTGGAAAATATCAACATCTATTAGCCACGCTAATGTAAATTCAAAGATATCAAGATTTTTAGTTTGTCATGAATTATCCAAGTTTAATTTTATATAATTAAAACCTTTTTACTTTATACCAAACATCATACGAATTCCCATCCTTATTCCATCCAACCCTCGGTATTTTTCTGCCCCCGAGTCAAAACCTTCCGGTATTGTTGTCCTATTCCCCCGAATAGGGACCTTTGATGTTATTTTCTTGTCTTCCTAGAGCAGAGACCTTTGGTGTTATTTTACTGTCCCACTAGAATAAGGACTTTTGATATTCTTTTTCTGTCCCCCAGAGTAAGGACCTTCTGGTATTATTTTCCTGTCCCCCCGAGTAGGGACCTTCCGGTATCTTCACTGTCCCCCACGTTGAGACCTTTCAAACTTTTATCAATACATTTATTTCTTGTCCCCCCCAGAGTAAAGACCTTCCGGTATTCTTTTTCTGTTCCCCCAAGTAGGGACCTTCCGGTATCTTTACTGTCCCCCGCGTCGGGACCTTTTGAACTTTTATCTATACATTTATTGTATGTGCAAAATCCATGTATACAGAGGCTTACTAACCCGATAAAAATATAGTAAACATTCATGGCTTAGCTTTCATTTTGAGATCTCATAAACAGATTAAAAACAAAATTAAGAAATCAAAATATCCAAGAACTCACCAATTAAATAAAACCTCGGTCAGTTAGTCCTTCTCCAAGAATTTCTAATCTAGAATGAAACATACAAAAATACTAATTTAGTATGGAAAAACTAAACTATTTATCTTCTAAGCTTTAACTTTATCACAACTTTTATCGAAACTAATTAAAATACATAATGAAACTCCAAAATCTTATAATCTTTAAAAAGATCACATAGTTTAAATTTCTAAACCCTTGCTTTATTATTATTTCCAAAATATTTAATTTTAAACTTTAAATCTATTTAAATACTAGTTTTAGTACAATATGAATAAGAAAATCTTATTTTATTTTCTTGCACAAAAATACTTAAATTTTTTGCCAACAAAACTTTAATACTTGGTCTAACTTAATCAAGATTTAAGTTGTTAACTTTTAAAAACATAGATACAAAGAATTCTTTTAAGTCCTTTCATTCCAAAATACCTTATTTTGTTAAGTTATCATTTTCAAAATATTTAATTTCTAGCATCAAACCCTAACTCTTATTTTAAGAGAAAACGATGAAAAATATTAGTTTACTATAATACTAGTAGTTTGTAACTTTATTAAGAAATCTAAACAATAATCTTTTGAACATGGTTTAACTAAATTTTACAAAGATAGAAATTCTTTTATTCTATTTTAGTTGAAGAATGAGTTCCTTGTTAAAATCTTTAAATTTCCAAAATTCCTATTTTAGTTAAAACTCGTGTCACGACCCAAACCCAGGTCAGTGAACTAAACCCCCAAGTCATACCTTACATGTACTATATCCATTGATAATTTTTCAAACATAAGAGAAATATTTAGTATATGCCTTCAAAAGATTCAAACTATAGAACTAAGTTTCAAAACTTCATTTACAAAATCACTCGATAGTTTGTAGCAACATACATACAACATTAAACTATTATTTTAATTACATTCATTTCCTTAACTTTAGGTACAACATGACATAAAATAAAAGAAACTCTAGATCCATCCACTAGCCCTTCCCAAAAAGCGTCCATAGCCTAGGTATCATCCCAGCTCCTCGGAACCTAAAATGGTTTAGCATACATACATGAGCCGAAACTCGTAGGATAAAGATTAATTTAAATATAATGCATGATTTGTGATATGTGATGGGTATAACCAAAAAAATGTAAGTTCACCAAGTTGTTTTTCTTTCACACACGCACACACACACACACACCAACGCATACAACTTTATTCCCTGTATTCACTAGTTCTTTAATCGTATTAATTCTTTATTACATTAATTGAAGTCATTGAACCCCTTTTTAAATCATCCATTCCTTCCACATTATCCACATTTTTATCTTATTACCCGATTTTTCACAAAATCGTATCATATCTTATGAAACGGCGTCATGCGCAACTTATAGAAACCCCTTCCTATTTTTTCAATAGGCTGCACGAAGCCATTGGGTAATAGATAACTCTATAACTCACCACGATGCAACACCATATTTTGGGGGTTAACCCATGGGCATGTGGTTCTCATTTTGCGCAAGTTTTCGGTATTTCACCGCAGAGTTATGCAAGCCCAACTTAATTCACATCAATTCATACGGTTCATTATTCATTAATTACTTTCATTTTCACAATCTAGAAGTCCATTCCACAACTGGTTCCTCTCCCAATCTTTGTCACAAGTTGTCATTTCAATTCCAAATTCAAACTTTCCATTTCATTTTCAAACTACATTTTATTTTAGTATTCCTCTTTTCTTTCAAATCAATTGCATCATATACTTCAATACACAATTTCTCATAAATCATATCTCTTTTACTAAATTTGCAAGTACCAACAACACAAGAATAATGCAATTAAATAATGCCGTTTTACAAAAGAACACACCCATCACGTACATATATTTGTGAAACTCACATTCATGGTAAAGAACAAAATCCAACTAATTGGTCCAAACATGTATTCCAACCCAACTATAGTTATGTAAGTATACCACTAGCCCAAGGGACTAGAAATTTGTTAAAAAGGTTCAATGATGATGAAAACAACCTTTTACAAAACATTCAGCCAAAAATGGGTGAAAAATGGTTAAGAGAATTTGACATACTCTCACTATTTTAATCATCACTTTTTCTACAAAAAGAATTTTCTTATGAGGGTAGTCTTATTGGAAAGAAGACTTTCGGTACTTCAGTTTGAGTATAAAAATGACTTAATTCGGAGTCCGAATGAGGGAGATATGATCAGTTAAAATTGACCCAGTGCAGCAGTCCGCTCGAGCACCGCTCGAGCAAACGGGGGTGAGCTTGAGCACCCAAACTCTCTGCTATGGGACCGCTTGAGCAGACACGGCTCTGCTCAATCACGCTATCGCCCAAGAAAATCCTAAAACTTTCCCTGTTTTAAGTTTTAAACCCCCAAAACTCATAAACACTCACAATTTGGCTTTAAATCGCTATTTCTAACACAAAACATTGAGTTCTAGGTCTCATAAACCCCTTTTATACCATAAATCTTCAAATATCATGGTTAATCACTTCTTAAAAACCCCCATTTTTATAAAATCCAACTCAACTCACACACACCTATAAAGTTTTCAAATTTTACATGAAAGTAACAAGATTTCTACTCATATAAACAAAGTATCAACTCAAATCATAACAAACATATGAGAAAATCTAGATCCTACATTGGATTTGCTCAAAAACTTGTGATTCCTTCAAATCTTCCTACCTAGGATTTGGATGTTGGGTGTTCTTGCCTCCTCAATGCTTTATCTTCAATTTCCTTACTCCAAAGTTTGATCTTCACTCTTGATCTCTCCCAATCATGCCTCAATCTTTAGTTTGAATAGAGAAAGCTAAGGTTTTGAGGGTATGGTGGTGTTCTCTCATGAAGAGAGAGAGAGAGAGAAGAGGAGAGGAATGATGTTTGGTGTCTCACGTGGCTGAACATAATGAGAATTATATATTTTCCTCTAAATTATCTTCAAGGCTCGAGAACATTCTAAATACATCCCGATAGCCCGCTTGAGCGAACCCCCACCGCTTGAGCAGTGATCCTTAAACCTAAAATCTAGCAAATTTCTTTGAACGAAATTTCAATCTCTAACCTTACTCTCATTACCTCATTTTAACTTTTTTTCATTTACATGTTTGTCAATATTAACTAGTATTGTATATCTTAAAATTACTCCACAACTCATTAATTTGATTACGAACGACTATTTTATTAAAACTCATACTTAAAGTTTCGTCACACCACAACATTTAACTGGAAGCAAAAAAAAACAAAATAAGCACGTACCGGGTTGTCACAACTCGGCTTAACTAAACTCGTAACTTTTAAGGCGTATAGGAATCTAGTCAAAAATTCTTTATTTCTTTAAAATGCTTTTATTGTTTTTATAGTATCATTTTTTTCCAACAATAAAAGTGACTTGGTCAGAATTTTGCATGTTTTAAGACATCAATTGTATTACTGATTCATTAGCATTGCACAACTACTATAAGATTGCTTAATTGGTTGTTAAACTAGCACTTAATTAGCATAAGTTACATAACAGTTTAAGTAAAAACATACTGAAATACTATTTTACTTCTCTTGGAAAATATCTTCCTATTATCCGAGTTATGCGATCATGATACGCTCATAAACTCTCATTTATGTTTACGTTATATCTACAGATGGCACTAATACTATCAAATTTAATGTTGATTTACCAGTTTATTACCACTGATGAAACATTATTTTCACACAATAATTGTAGATGTTTTCTATTTATTTCTAACTGGACTTATAGAAAATTTATCATTTCTATAAAATGCTTTTAATACCAATTATTATTATTATATATATATATATATTAGCTTTTAAAATTTGAAGCTTATTTGCAATAAACTAAGTCCATCTCAGTGTCAAAATTCGCAAGGCTACCAAACAATTCCCAAACAGCAACATGAAATACACACATGCTCCCAAAACAAACACACACACACACACACACACACACACACACACCGGTAAAATCATACATACCCTCTCAGCACCCAAAATGAAATACAACACACACCCACACTAGCAACCCAAACTCACACACAGTGCCCCTTCCTCAAGCATAAACGTGGTGAAATCTTATAAAACACAATGCATGTAAGACGTGGTTGGGTGATGGCTCTTGGGGATGTCTGGTGGTAGGTGGTGTGCTCGGTGGTGTTGCGGTGCGGTGGAGGTGCCGGTGGTGTGGTGGCGGTGTTGTAAGAGTGTGCTGAGAGAGTGTGAGACCCAATTCCGTTTTATTTTTGTAATATTTATTTGATGCGTTGGTTAGTGATTTAATCGCTGTTGAATATCATGTTTTTATACGTGTTATGCATACGTGGGCTTGGTAATGCATCTTTTGATCGGGTTTTAACCCAGCGATGACCGCTCGAGCGGGTCTCTGTTCGCTCGGTCGGGCTGGAGGCAGAGAGTTGAGTCAGTGGAGGACCGCTCGAGCGGATTTCTGTTTGCTCGAGCGGACATCCTGGCGTGAGATATTTATAAGACAACTCATGCCTTGAGTTTTGTGCAAAAAGCTTTTGGTGCAAGCTTCCTCTCCTCTCTCTAAAAAGATCACCTATTTTCTCTACTTTCTCTCTAGCTTTCAGCTTGATTTGGGTTCGGATCTTGGCGTTTGGATAGTCGATCCTCCAAATCCTTGTCGTGGGCTTCGCGTTCATCCGAACGAGATCGTATTTTGGCAACTTTGGTTTCTTGTCGGTGTTCAATGTTATAAGTTTTAAATCGTTGAGGTAGGATCATATATTATCTTGTCTTAAAGAGGTGCTACGTGAAGTTTTATGCATTTCTACTGTTTAAAAATGCATTAAATCTCACATTTCGTGTTTCTACCATGTTTGGGCGGCCAAAAAGCATTTTTTGTGCGTTATTATGGTTTACTATAAGGTTGGTGGGCACATGCGTCATGTTGTTTTCGAAAAGAGGAATTTTGAAAATCAAAAAGATTTATGTAAATATTTGCAAAAATTTAATTTTCGAGGTTTGGAGCTAACTCTTGGGGTAGAGCCTCGTTTTATTGTTTGTCGGTCTCCACGGTTAGATGAATGACGTTGATATGTGAATATGGTGTTTATACATGGTTTTATGCGTGCAAACGTTGGTCCATTCATGTATTAGTTGGGGCGAATTTTGGTCCCTCAGTGAAAGCTCGTAAAGATGCATTAGTTGAGGTAGATTTTGGTCACCTCAATGAAACCCCGTAGAGATGCATGAATTACGTGTGAATCATTGCGGGTTGTGTAAAACCATTAAAGATAATGTGTTGTTTATGTATTGATAAATTGTCGAGTGCTGTGGAGTTTGTACGAATACTTATGATTTTGAGAAATAAAATCATTTTTGAGGCTCGTGTGAGTCGAAATATTCCAGTGTTTTTTGTTAGCATGTTTAGCTTTTATTTCATGCTAGTTTGCTTCCTATTGAGCCTTGGCTTATGGTGTGTGATTTGAAAACCTTTTTTAGGTATATATGATCACTTAGGATGATCTTGAGGAACCAGAAGCGACGAATGACTTCCTTAGTTTTCCTTTTGTTTTTATGTTTTTTCTTGGAACATGTTTGATATGTAACGTTTTAGAATAAAAAGCTTATGTTGTAAGCCTTGAAGCGATTATATCACTGCATGTATGATGTGATGATTTTGAGAGAGAAACTATGAGTTGGTTGTTGTTTCGGTTTGAGTTAGACGCTTTCTTTGGTTATTTAAACCCTTTCTCGAAGATAATATTTTTAGGTGTGTTTTTTAAACTTAGGAAAAAAATTTAGTTTTTGGCTTGAAAATCTCTCGGGTGTCTCACCGCTTGAGCAGTGGAGGGTCCGCTCGAGCGGACAACTGCTGTGAACAAAAGTGTGGTTTTGTTTCGAAATGAGGTTTTTGGATGAAAAATCTTTTCAATAACCTTTTTGGTTTAAAATGACGTGTTTGGAGAATTCATTTACAAATAAATTCCTATTTTCATTTTAGTTTTTCGTGGAGTTTTATTGTTTGAAAATTAGAGCGTTACAGAGAGAGATACGTTGGTGAGGAAAAGGGAAAGAGAGTTAGGGGAAGAGAGGGAGAGACGGGAAAAGGAGCAAGAAATGGAGAGATACAGAGAGATGGGGAAGAAGGGGGAGAGAATACACACACACACACACATATATATATATATATATATATATATAGAGAGAGAGAGAGAGAGAGAGAGAGAAAGAAGAGAGGGAGAGAGAGAGAGGGAGAGAGAAAGACCGTGTCAGAGAGAGAGAGGAGTGAGTCCGATAACTCGCCAAAATTACGTCGTCGGAGGGGGTGGTACCGACGTTGGCATTGCCGGTGTAGCAGCGGTGGTGGAGGTTGGTGGCTACAGTCATCGTGGTGAGGAGGGAGGGGTCGTTACGCCTTCTTCTCTTCTTTTGTAAAGCTTCTGTTGTGAAGCTCCTTAACAGTATGTATATATATATACATACATGTGTTATATATAAAAACTCTAGAGCCCACCTTTTAGCTTATATATAAATTTTCATGCTCTCAACGGCTCAACGTTAATGGCTCAGGTTTAATGGGTTTAAATATCAATCGGTTACATATTTAAAAACTATTAATTCCTCTAATAAATTGGTATTTATATTATAATTAAATATGATTAAATAAATTTTATTATTATTTTTATTACTCATATATATGTATATATACCAGTATATATATACATTTTTCTTAATAACTATAATTATTTTTGTATTAAATTTTTTATTATTATTACTATTATTATTTTTTTAAATGAGTATTATAATTATCGTATTTAATTGTAACAGTCGTAACTAATAACTCATTAATGACATTATTATTATAATTATTATTATTTATTTTATTTAATTAAATGTATTATTTTTTTTCGAGCTATCACATTCTCCCCACCTTTAGAAGTTTGATTCTCCAAACTTTACTCGAATTAGATTAATAGGATCGTACTATACGTAAGAAGCTACGATACTCGTTTCTTACCACAACGTTGTGTTTCTTGACGGTTATAATACGTATCAGTCGCATCTTTGTAACTGAGGTTTCACCTTATTTCCACAGGTGGTCGTGTCAGGACATAATGTGGATCGGTGATATACCTTTCTTGTCGGTTCTAGATGATCTGAGGTGAACTTGGTCTTGGTGAATCTTTTTGGCTCATTCGATAAACAATTATTACTGAACTCTAGTTGTAATCTTTATTTATCTCGTAGGACGGATTATTCTTTTATTCGTAGGTTGGTATATTTGTGAGACCCTAACCCGTTTATTTCAAATGATTAAGTGCTGATGGGAGTGGGAATTAAAACTTAATCATGGTGATGTTTTCGATCAGTATTTTGAGCTTAGGGATACGCATGAAAGATATGTTTGGGGGAGAAAATGAGGTCCTAAGCGATGTTTAAGCAAAAATATGTGAAAATTGTTTGGTCCTGCTTTCGGGTTTTCACCCAGCGATGGACGCTTGAGCGGTGATCTGTTCGCTCAAGTGGGCCTGTGGCAGAGAGTTAGGTCGGTGGAGGACCGCTTAAGCGGGGACCTGTTATCTTGGAAGTTTTTTCTCTCTCTCTACACAAAAGCTTTGCCTTCTCTCAAGGATTTTGGTGCATTCGAGCTCGAATCTTGGTGATTGAAAGGTGGTTCCTTGATGTACTCGACATGAGCTTCACATACATTCGAACGGAATCGTGTTTTTGGCATCTTTGGTTTTTCACCGGTTGATAAAGCTTTGAGTTTGTGACTCTATGTGGTAAGACCCTAAACTCTCGTGTCTTAAAGGCGTACTACGTGAAATTTTATGTATTTTTACCATTTTAAAATGCATGAATTGTAGTGACCCGACCCGTTTTAATCTAAAAAGGACAAATCATTGATTTTGGGTAAGAATTAAAACTTGAGTTTGGCAAGTTATGGGAAAGTATCTTGAGCTTGGACACGCATGCTAAGACATGTTTGGTGAAGAAAATAAGGTTCCAAAAGATGTCGGGACAAAATTATGCATAAAGTGTGAAGAAAAGTGACATATCTTCACGAATTTGGTCATAACTTTTTTAACAAAATAAATTTTGGTATGAGGTTAGAACCATTGGAGATATACTTATTCAAAGTTGGACCAACAGTGCAGTCGAGGAGACCGATCAATTGGTCTCCAGACCGATCGATCTTCCTGTGTCGGGCAGAGGCTATAAGTTACGGATTTGGGCTTTGTTTGCTCATTCTTTCTCCTCTCCTCTCTCTCTCTCTCAAGTTCAGGAGTGATCTGGGGTTTAGATTTTGGAGCTCTTTGGAGCTTTCCATGTTAGTTGGAGGCTAAGATCTAGCCGTTTCCTTGAGCGAGCAACCGTTGGAGAGCGTAGATGATGGTGGAAGCTTCTCCGTAGCCGCACGCTTTGGGTTTTGTTGGAGTGTAGCTCGTGGAGGTTCGATTCATGTTAGTGGAACGTCTTAAAGGTATGATCTTTGACTATCTTTGAAGTATTGTTTGATATGAGTTGAAATTTTGTGTTTATATACATGAAAAACATGAAAACCTATGTTTTGAAAACTCTAGGTTAGGGTTTAGGTTTAAAGCAAACTAAATCTTATGTTTCCAAACGATGCGGAATGATTCTACTTTAATGTTATTGTTGGAGCATAATAAAGGTGTAATTTGAAAAGTTAGGGTTTGATTCGAATTGGAAACAAAAAAAAATTGGGGCTTTTCGGGTTGTCGGGTTTAAATGATAAAATTGAAGAATGATTTGGTAAATCTTGGGTTGTGGAAACCTTTAATCAGTATTTTAGAAAAGCTATGATTTGATTCTTGTCTAACCCAAGGGAAATTTGGGGGTTTAGGGATCGGTGAACCCGAATGATAAATTTGGTGGATTTTTGAGAAATTAGAACTCAATTTACTTTATAGACGTGTTAACTTAATAAATCTTTGGAATCGACAAAAATGGTGTAACATGGAATTGCGAACTTTGAATAAAACCTATGAATCTAAAGGATGTGTAAGATGATGAATGAAACTTGAAAGTTGTGATGAACTTGTACATACGTATTTCATGAATGTATGGGACACATGATGATGATAAGTGAAGACTTGGGTTTTATTATGTAAAATAAATGAATCAGTGAAGTTGAACTGTGTGAAGAATTAGATTGTGGTTTAAACCCAAAACTACTGAAACTATGAATAAAGGAAGCATGTAATGATAAGGGTTGGCGAGAGGAATCGATTTTTAACGGTTGGACTCGAGTTGTGATGTGGTATATTAACATGGAATGATTTCTTGATCCAAGGATTGTTTAAATTTGGGCACGAGTTGCTCCACGGTGAAAGATCAAAAAACAGCATAGATTGGGTTCTCTGCCCACCAGCTAATGACTGGGAAAGGACGTAGTTAGGTTCTCTGCCCGTCAGCTAGTGATCGAAAAAGGACGTAGTTGGGTTCTCTACCCACCGGCTAGTGACTGGGAAAGGACGTTAGTCGTGTCGGGGTATAGAATGTTTCGTTACTTCATGGGGCCTGTGTTACCAGGTTAATTGTATCGTTACGTGGGTCTATACGCTCGTTCGGGGTCGGTGCCTATGTTTAATAACCGCAAGTTGGTGGAATATGAGAAGTGTTAACAAAGTGTATGTATGCGTGCGTGGTAACTGATTGGGTTGGTAAAACCTTAATTGAATGAATGGATAAAATTATGGGGAACTGAACAATAATTCTTTTATATAAAACTTAGTCACAAATTGAGACAACCTTGATAGTTAATGGTTGGGGAAAACAATAAAGATTTGCAAGAAAGGTAAACTAGGTTTGGGTTTGGAATGGATGTATTAAAGTTGAAATGAAAGAAAGCTAAATGATGGTTTTGTATAGAAAATCGGTTATGCAACGAACTTCATAAGAAAATGGAAATCATATTAAATAACTTTATGTGTTGTACGTCGCATAATCACCCTCGCATGTCATGCACATATACGTTCATCATTAGTCATATTTTCTACGAGCCTCGGCTCACGTTGTCTAACAACATTCTAGGTGATCGTGGGGATCGAGTTATGTCCTGGTGGAATGTGCATTGAGACCTCGTTAGGTTGTCACCTTTGAAGAATCTTTGAGTTTGTTTTAGGTTGTTACGGTAGGGAGTTTTGTTTATCGTATTTGTTCAATAGAAGTTTATTTGTAAAGCCTTAAGGCCAAGAGTACATTTATTGTATGCATGTAAGGACGTTTGGATTTGGTTGCATGTTCTCCTATTCTTAAATCTTTTTATGGATATTGCAAGGAATTTCCTTTCCAAAACTGTTTAACGTTTAAAAGTTATGAAATCTTCTATTTTAAAGGTTATTTATCTGTTTAAAAGGTGTAGAATGGTGCCAAAAATGTTCTAAGTTTTGAAAAATAGGTTTTTAGCTTGAAAAAGGAACTGGAGCAAGACAGATTGATAGACCGATCGATCGGTCTTGTGATGCTCTCAGTTCTCTTATGTAGGCAAGAGACCGATCGATCGGTCTTTTCACTGATCGATCGGTCTGGGAAATTTTGAAAAATTTTGGTGTTTTGTTTCAAAAGCTTGGCTTCCGGGGTCGTGTTTTGCTCCTTTAAACCCTTCTTTTATTTTAAATTAAACCCTCGATTGGTCGTTTTTGAAAGGTTTTGAACTCGTTGATCGTTTTCGTTTCGAATCGTGTCGAATGAGGTAAGCATTGGAGGGTTTTGGTTTATAAAATAGGTTTTTCTTAGGTAATTCTTGTGGTCCGAGTTTAGGGCGTTGTAGATTAGTATCAAAGTATTAGGTTCGAATACCTAAGAACTGTGGGAATGGTTAATCCATTGCGTGAGAGCTTGCATTGATGTATGACATTCATGTATTGGTGTGCTAGTATAGAGTATCATGGATATAATTGGCATTTGCATGCTATGTGGTACTTGCGTATGGAGGTTGGAGCTTTGGGATGATGTGTTTTACCTCTGGGCATCTGGTCAACTAGTTCGGGGTTTGAGTTAGAAAGGCATTTGGTCGACGTCCATTCTGGCTAGAAATCCAAACGAGTTACCTAGATTGATGTGTCATTCCTAGAAATTCTCCTCGATATGTGGATATGTGGATATGTGGATATGTGATTGTGTGTTGATGTGATGTGAATAGGTGATAAGTAATGTGTTAGTGTGGCTTTAGATGGTTAAGTTGAGTTTGACCTTGTCGAAGGTTGTAATGTCTGTGACATAGGAGTTATACTTGTGGGGCTATGACGAGTTGTGGTCAGGACTATGGTATGGGTTATGGAAGTGCGAATCGACAGTCAGTGATTATACTGGGCTTAAGCTCATGAGATGAGCATTGGTTGTCTAGGGTATGTTGTACCCATGTGAGTTGGTAGTGACCGTAGCTAGTGACCCATTGTGTTTCAATGTTACCAATAGCTTGACGAGTAGGTATGGTGGAGCGTTTGAACCTCTTGGAGGTTGTTTGTTGTGGTTGGGTATGAGGTGTGGTTTTAGGCGCGTTAAGGATTATGTATGTCTTGAGCCATGCTATATCTTGAGCCGTGTGCCCCAAGATTGGGTATGGACGGAAGCATAGTAGACGGGAGCGTAATAGTCTCCGGCCTAAGGTGTGTTAGAAAGTCTGAGCTTAGACAGTGTTTGGGAATGTCCCTTCTCCTACAAGGTTTTGTTGGTAGCCACGGTGGTACCTTGTGGTTTTGGAGGTGTTTGATGACCCTTGTCTTTTCCTCGTAGCATGGTGTTGAATCGTGTTTCTTGTTAGAAATTGAAAGTTATATGAGGAATGAGTATGTGGATTAGACATGTTGTTGACAGATTGGTATTGTATGTCAGAGGTGGTTATGCTTTGATGAGCGATGGTTTGAGATTATTTGGGAAGTTCCACGGAAGTGAAGTTTGTGGCTTAAGTTAGTGTTCTTAGGATTGGAAAGCTAGGTGTAGTGCAAGATGTTTGATAACTGTGAGTGTGGGAGGTTGGTAGAGCCTGAGAAGGATGTTGTTAGTATAGTTGACCCAGTCGTCTTAGGATGACTTGCCGGTATGAGAATATTCTATGAGGGGATGATGTTGGTAGTGGGTGACCTGGCGTAAGGTCTAGAGATGGTGATGTCATCTTATCCTTAAGGGTGAGTGCTAAGACGAGCCGTTTGGCCTAGAGTGATAGGTGAGGCTCGTTTTGTTTGTGTTGCATGTAGTTGCTCTCATGTTCGAATAACTATGTGTCGGTAGAACTCATGTAGTAACATAAGAGACGGGTGTTCTCGATTGAGCGTTCTATGTTTTCTGATGGGTGTACCAGAGCCGCGAGCACAGGATTATAGCATGCTTATTGCCTATCCGTTTGGTTGTTGTTTATCCTTTGGGAATCGTGTAAGAGTAGCACAATCCTGTGAGAAGATGTTGTGGAAGTGGTGTGAATGTGTAGTATTGTGCCTTTGTGGGTACCCAGCGAGGGTCTTGTGAATGTGCGAGATGCGTCGTTTAGGGGTAAAGAGGTGAACAGCAGTCGATGTGCCTGAGCGAGATCTGAGTTTGAGAACCAAGTGTGGCAAGTGGTGTACTCACTATGATTGGGAATCGATAGCATTGGTAGTGTGATATCGGAAGTCAAATCTAAGGACTAGTGGTTAGTATTTTCTTAAGCCGAGTATTTGGTGGCTGCCGAGGAGGTAGTGATGTTGAGTGGGAGTCTCTAGTTGACTCGCGGTTCCTCTAGGAGGAGAGATGTTTTGTGGTTGGTTTTTCGACGTGATTGTTTTACCCTGTTAAAAGTTTAAATGCTGAGATTATTGATTGACTCTTGTTGAGCGATTTTTGGTAAGATTAGGATTTTCTCCCTTAAACCTGGTGAATCTCTTTTAGTTCTTTTGGATACGCCTTGATTGATGTGCCTTCAGGATGGCATGAATGTAGGCCTGGTTTCTCAGAGTTTCTTGGGGTAGTGGTTTGTCCTGTCATGTGAGCTCGAGTATTCGGGAGAGATTTCTTGAGATGTGTTCTGATTTGCTCAGTATGTTAGCATCCTTAGCTCTTGATTGAATGAGAGTCTTGTTGAAGTTTTGGTGACCGAGTGGTCGATGTGATGAGTTCTTGAATATCTATTAGTATTCATTTCCTGTCTAGATTGTGTAGCTCCTGTTATATCAGTGTGAGTCGTAAGAAAGTTACTTTGAAAACCTTTTGTGATATGGTCCGTTAGAGTAAGCTTGTTTGTTTAGGCTAGGGCTTGAACGTTGTTCATATGAAGAACGAGTTTCCTCGTGGGAATGTGTAAACTCTACGTAGGAGATGTTGAGGGACGATGTAATTCCAAAGATACAAATAGAGTTGCGTGGAAACTTGGTGTGAGTATGTGGGAGTAATAGGTATTTGAGTGAGACTAGTGGAAGGATAAAAGTGAGGGTATGCGAATTGATCTATGTGGTTCTTATGATCGGCCTTGGGTATGTTGAGTGCCATGGTAAGTTGGGGGTAAGATGGAATGGTAAAATGATTCTTGGTTCGATTGCTTAGTGGGAAAACACGTGAAGGAATGTTAGGAATGTATGTGTTGATGTTGGTAAACGATGTGCTTGATGACTACGGGAACTCAATGACCAATTAAATACAGAGTGTTGTAGGTTCGACGAACCAGTACCTGGGTGTGTACAGTGTTATGACAAGGGATATGGTTGGGTTGTATGGGTAAGTATATACCTGTGGAACGTTTAGTTTAGGTGATGATGTGTTTTAGCGCAAGTGACTCTTCAAACTCGGGTAGCGGTATTAGTCTTGATGGTTATAAGGCTAGAGTGGTCAATGAGAGAAAGTGATGAGATTTCGAGTTTGTGGTTGTCAATGGATTGTAAGGGCTTGAACGACGTTTTGAGTAATGCACGTATGACCCGTGTGAACAATGCCAGAGTTTGGTAATGTGTGTTTGGTTGACAGGAGTATCTCTTGGTCTACGCTTTGATGAGGCAATGAGATAGTTTGTGGTCATTCAAAAAGAAGAGTAATAAATTTGTAGAATGAGGTGGAGAGTAATTGAATCAGTATTAATGGTGGGTTAATGGATTATGTTTTAGAGCCTTGGTGAAGTAAGTTAAACTTTGATTTGGCAAAGTTGGGGAGATTGTTGGTGATCGATGAGGAATCTTTTGACTCCAGTCCTGGTGTCGAATTTTGAGGACAAAATTTCCTAAGTGGGGGAGGTTGTAGTGACCCGACATGTTTTAATTTAAAAAGGACAAATCATTGATTTTGGGTAAGAATTAAAACTTGAGTTTGGCAAGTTATGGGAAAGTATCTTGAGCTTGAACACACATGCTAAGACATGTTCGATGAAGAAAATAAGTTTTCAAAAGATGTCGGGACAAAATTATGCAAAAAGTGTGTGAAGAAAGTGACATATCTTCACTAATTTGGTCATAAATGTTTGTACAAAATAACTTTTGGTATGAGGTTAGAACCATTGGAAAGTAGACTTTTGGGGCTTCAGTTTGAGCACAATAACGGCCATATTTGGAGTTCAGATGAAGGAGATATGCTTGTTCAAAGTTGAACCAATAGTGCAGTTGGGGAGACCAATTAATCGGTCTCCAGACCGATCCGTCTGTGTTGGGTAGAGGCTATAAGTTTTGGGTTTGGGCTTTGTTTGCTCATTCTTTCTCCTCTCCTCTCCTCTCTCTCTCTCTAAAGTTGAGGAGTGATTTAGGGTTTAGGTTTTGGAGCTCCTTGGAGCATTCCATGTTAGTTGGAGGCCGAGATATTACCGTTTTCTTGAGCGAGCTACTGTTGGAGAACGTGGATGATGGTGGAAGCTTCTCCGTAGCCACACGTTTTGGGTTTTGTTGGAGTGTAACTCGTGGGAGGTTCGATTCATGTTGGTGGAATGTCTTAAAGGTAGGATCATTGACTATCTTTGAAGTATCATTTGATATGAGTTGAAATTTTGTGTTTATATGCATAAAAAACATGAAAACCTATGTTTTGAAAACTCTAGGTTAGGGTTTGGGTTTAAAGCAAACTAAATCTTGTGTTTCCAAACGATGTGGAATGATTTTACCTTAATGTTATTGTTGGAGCATAATAAAGGTGTAATTTTGGAAAGTTAGGGTTTGATTCGAATTGGAAACAATGAAAAATTGGGGCTTTCCGGGTTGTCGAGTTTAAATGATAAAATTGACGAATAATTTGGTAAACCTTGGGTAGTGGAGACCTTTAATCGGTATTTTAGAAAAGCTATGATTTAATTCTTGTCAAACTCAAGGGAAATTTGGGGATTTGGGGGTTGGTGAACCCGAATGATAAAATTGGTGGATTTTTGAGGAATTGGAACTCAATTTACTTTATAGACGTGTTAACTTAATAAATCTTTGGAATCGACAAAAATGGTGTAACGTGGAATTGAGAACTTTGAATAAAACCTATGAATCTAAAGGATGTGTAAGATGATGAATGAAACTTGAAAGTTGTGATGAACTTGTACATACGTATTTCATGAATGTATGGGACACATGATGATGATAAGTGAAGACTTGGGTTTTGTTGTGTAAAATAAATGAATTAGTGGAGTTGAACTGTGTGAAGAATTAAATTGTGGTTTAAACCCTAAACTATTGAAACTATGAATAAAGGAAGCATGTAATGATAAGGGTTGGCAAGAGGAACCGGTTTTTAACGGTTAGACTCGAGTTGTGATGTGGTATATTAACAAGGACCAATTTCTTGATCCAAGGAATGTTTAAATTTGGGCACGAGTTGCTCCACGGTAAAAGATCAAAAAATTATGCAGATTGGGTTCTCTACCCACCAGCTAGTGACCGAAAAAGGACGTAGTTGGGTTCTCTGCCCACCTGCTAGTGACCGGGAAAGGACGTAGTTGGGCTGGTGATCGGGAAAGGACGTAGTTGGGTTCTTTGCCCATCGGCTAGTGATCGGGAAAGGACGTAGTTAGGTTCTCAGCCCACCGGTTAGTGACCGGGAAAGGAAGTTAGTCGTGTCGGGGTATAGAATGTTTCGTTACTTCATGGGGCCTGTGTGGTTAGGTTGATTGTAACATTACATGGGTCTATACGCTTGTCCGGCGTCGGTGCCTATGTTTAATAACCACAAGTTGGTGGAATATGAGAAGTGTTAACAAAGTGTATGTATGTGTGCGTGGTAACTGATTTGGTTGGTAAAACCTTAATTGAATGAATTGGTAAAATTATGGGGAACTGAACAATAATTCTTTTGTACAAAACTTGGTCACAAATTGAGACAACCTTGATAGTTAATGGTTGGGGGAAACAATAAAGATTTGCAGGAAAGGTAAAGTAGGTTTGGGTTTGGAATGGATGTATTAAAGTTGAAATGAAAGAAAGCTAAATGATGGTTTTGTACGAAAAATCGGTTATGCGACGAACTTTGTAAGAAAATGGAAATCATATTAAATAACTTTATGTGTTGCACGTCGTATAATCACCCTCGCATGTCATGCACATATACGTTCATCGTTAGTCATTTTTCCTACGAACCTCGGCTCACGTTGTCTAGCAACATTTTACGTGATCGTGGGGATCGAGTTATCTCCTAGTTGAATGTGCATTGACACCTCGTTAGGTCGTCGCCTTTGAAGAATCTTGGAGTTTGTTTTAGGTTGTTACGGTAGAGAATATTGTATACCGTATTTGTTCAATAGAAGTTTATTTGCAAAGCCTTAAGGCCAAGAATACATTTCTTCTATGCATGTAAGGATGTTAGGATTTGGTTGCACGTTCTCCTATTCTTAAATCTTTGTATGGATATTGCAAGGAATTTCCTTTCCAAAACTGTTTGATGTTTAAAAGTTATGAAATCTTCTCTTTTAAAGGTTATTTATCTGTTTAAAGGGTATAGAATGGTACCAAATATAGAATGGTACCAAAAATTTTCTAAGTTATGAAAAATTGGTTTTCAGCTTGAAAAAAGACTTGGAAAAAGACAGATTGATAGACCAATCGATCTGTCTATCGATCAGTCTTGTGATGCTCTCAGTTATCTTGTGCAGGCAAGAGACCGATCGATCGGTCTTTTCATCGATCGATCGGTCTGGGCAATTCTGAAAAATTTTGGTGTTTTGTTTCAAAAGCTTGACTTCCAGGGTCGTGTTTTGCTCCTTTAAACCCTTCTTTTATTTTAAATTAAACCCTTGGTTGGACGTTTTTGAAAGCTTTTGAACTCGTTGATCGTTTTCGTTTCGAATCATGTCGAATAAGGTAAACATTGGCGGGTTTTGGTTTATAAAACGGGTTTTTCTTGGTAATTCTTGTGGCTCGGGTTTAGGGCGTTACATGAATAGTTGATTTGTGTTCTTAAACTATGTTTGGTTGGACTAAAGGACTCTTAAAGTGTTTTTATGGTTTATTTCTACGTTGATGGACGTGTATAGGTTCGTGGGTTTCTAAAAGGTGAGTTTTAGAAAAAGCTGGAGATTTATGCTTGTGAAAACTGAATTTTTGAGGTTTGGAGCTAACCCTTGGGGTTGAGCCTTATTTTAATGCTCTTCGGTCTCCATGGTTGGATGAATGACGTTGTTATGTAAAATGTGATATTTGTTCATGGTTGTTTGCATGCAAACTCTTGCTAAAGATGCATTAGTTGGGGCTGCAGTCCTTCGGTGAAAGCCCGTAAAGATGCACTAGTTGGGACTACGGTCCTTAAGTGAAAGCCCGTAAAGATGCATTAGATGGGGCTTCAGTCCTACGGTAAAAGCCCGTGAAGATGCATGGATTGCGTGTAAATCGTTATGATCAAGGAAAACTATTTTTGAGGCTCGTGTAAGTCGAAATATTCATATCTTTTCGCATCAGCATGTTTATCTTTTATTTCATGATTAATCTGTTTTCTTTTGAGCTTCAGCTCATGTTATGGGATTTAAAAACTTTTTTCAGGTGAATGTGGTCATGTAGATTGATCTTGAGGTGCACGGAGGTGGTTAAAGACAAGACCCTTTAGCTTTGTCCATGTTGGGTAATTTATACCATTTGTATATGGATCATGTTTTGATGTAACATGTTTTAGGTTTGAAAGCATATGTAATGTAACTCTTATGGCCGTAGAGTTGATGTATGCATGATTTATGTTTGCGAGAGAGAAAAATCATGGGTTTGTTGTGGTTTTGGTTTGGGTTAAACGCTTTCTTTGGTTATTTGAATCTGTGTTCAAAGAAAAGATTTTTAGGTGTGTTTTTGAGACTTGGGAAGATTTTTTAGTTTTTGGCCTAAAAATCTCTCAAGTGTCTCACCGTTCAACTCGAACGGACAACCGCTATAACTAAAAGTTAGATTTTGTTTTGAAAGGAGGTTTTGGTTGGAGGATCTTGGGTTTACTCCCTTTGTGATTCGAAATGGTATATTTTGTTACTTATTTTGCAAAAAAAAAATATCTCGTTTTCGTTTTGATCTTTGACCCAATTGGGTTCGGGTGGTTTGGCGGATCGGGGTAATCTAAAACAGTTGTTTATGGGCGTTTTGCATGACCCATGGTTTGGGGCATGACAACTTGGTATAAGAGCTCTAAGTTCGAATACCTAAAAGCCGTGGGGAGGTCACCTTGTGAGATTGATTGCGTGTGCTCAATTGTATGTGTTTAGATGTTTCGATAACATTAGTATGATAGTTTGTAGAGCATGAGGATGTTGTGTATACGTAAGCATGAGGGTTAGACCTTAGGATTGATTGGTCTTTCCTCCGGGCATTTGGATTGACAAACTTGAAAGCCAAGTTAGAAATGCATTTGGACAACGTACTTTCTAGCAATGAATCTGAGTAGGTTATCCAAATTGGCACATCACTCTTGTTGGTTCTCCTCGGTATGTGGGGTTTGTTTAACATGATCTTAAATGGCTAAGTGTTAGCATGATTATGTGGTACATAGTAGAAATAACATGATGGGTCGACTATAGGTTGTTGTGCTCTATATTTCCTTTATATATGAACTGCGTACCCTTGGAGAGGGTGAGGCCATGGTTTGGGTCCTGGATATGTGCTTGGTTGTTGTTGGTTGCTGAGAGGTAAGGTTATGGGTTAAGTGTCGATCGCTTGGTGCATAATGGAACTTGTTGGTGAGTTGGGGTTAGCCACGTGAGGTTGGCCTTGGTTGATGAACTGTTGAGTGTTCGTATGAGCAGAGTTTTGTTTGGGTTTAGTTGAAGCATGGTTAGTGGCTTGGTTTTGGTAGTTGGCTCTTCTTGAGAGTATGCTACTAGAAGTTAATGTTGTGTTATGGATAGTCTTATGAGTTTGGGTTTGTGCAGGTTAGTGGATACCTATGAAATGTTATGTCTGTGTGGTGTGTCTGCTCTTCTTGTGATGCCGGGTTAGTTTTCGATTGTGTAAAATCTTATCATGGACAATGGTGTGACACCTAGTGTTTCTTTAGGGTGAGAATTGTGGTTTGTGATGGAAGATCAGATAGAGGATGAAGGTTTAGATAAAGTACATTCTTTGGTATTCCATGTGAGTTAAGTGAGTTTTTCTCTAGAATCGGGTGTTTCTATTGTTGCTCATAGATGGGAAGATAATGATGTGATATCAAAGTGGGTGGTCATCAGTTGATCGTCAGAACATGAGTAAGGTTTGTGTGTGGAACATGTCACTTTGTGGAACCGGTGTCGGGATTCGACGTCGTGTGTTTAGACTCGCGGAGATAGTCCTTGGTGTGCATTGTGAGGTGTAATTGAGCCAGTATGTGGCAGTGCAAATGAGGATAGTAGTCTCAATGTCCTGGAGTAAAGAGTGTTTGGGACCAGGTTCCATGGTGGATTGTTCGAGTAAAGAGTGTTTGGGACCAGGTTCCATGGTGGATTGGTCTCGTGTTATGTGTTTATCGCTGGAGTGAATTGTGTTCGGTGAGAGTTATGTTTCATGATTTTGGTAGTGTGAGTTGAATCTTGATTCGATGTTTTACGGATGACAGTAGTGTCAGTAGGACTTTGCGCACGCCGACAATTTCTATGGAGGTCTATTTCTTCAAAGACGTGTTTACGTCGTGTGACGAGAGTCTTGGGGTTTCAGTTGCTGGGGCTTTTTTTGTTATTGTATGGTGTTGCTGGGTTTGCATTAGAGATTGTTGATGGTTGATGGTTGATGGGCTGGTGTTTGGTTTGAGATCTAGTGTTGAATTTTGGGGACGAAATTTCTTTAAGGGGCGAGAAAATGAGGTCCTAAGGGATGTTTAGGCAAGCATATGTGAAAAGTATTTGGTCGTACTTTCGGGTTTTCACCAAGCGATGGCCGCTCGAGCGGTGATCTATTCGCTCGAGCAGGCTTGTGGCAGAGAGTTAGGTCGGTGGGGAACCGCATGAGCGGGGACCTGTTCGCTCGAGCGGATAGCCTGGTGCGAGATTTTATAAAGGCAGCTCATGTGTTGATATTTGAGCCAAAGCTTATCTTTGAAGTTTTTTTTCTCTCTCTACACAAAAGCTCTGCCTTCTCTCTAGATTTGGGGTGTGTTCAGGCTCAAATCTTAGTGATTGGAGGGCGGATCCTTAATGTATTTGCTGTGGGCTTCACATACATCCAAACGGAATCGTGTTTCGGCAGCTTTGATTTTTTGCCGATTGGTAAAGCTTCGAGTTTGTAACTCTATGAGGTAGGTTCCTAGACTCTCATGTCTTAAAGGGGTGCTACGTGGAATTTTGTGCGTTTTTACTATTTTAAAATGCACGAATAGTTGATTTATGTTCTTAAACCATGTTTGGTTGGACTAAAAAGCTTGTTCACAATTTAAATAGAATTGGACAAACCATCGGTACAACTGTATCATAGAGTTTTAGTAAGCCTATCTTACTTACGAGGAACAGATAATAGCACCGTTTATTGTTCCGACTTGCTGTGCTAGTATATTTTGTGTGTATTGAACAGGTCCACATTGGGATAATTAATTTTATACTGACTATATAAATTAATTCACATCCCAAGGTTATTATAAGTGCTTATGCTCTTAATCCTGAAATAATTATTATTTGCATATCTTTAATATCCGTTATTTTCATTCATTAAAGGGTGCAATCTTTTATGTGTAAGTTGGATAGCGGTATTAATTATATGGTGAATATTAATTATTAACGGAATCCACGTCTCGATTGTTCGGGATTGACGATGCCCCCTTAAGGAAGCTTATAAGTTTTGACTAGTCCAAACCCTACAGGTGAATTTGATTATCCGGTGGCCAAATAAGTTAAGCGAAAGGTTTAAGGAATTTTAAAAATGCCAATTAAATTAAATTATCAATAATTAAATTTAATTGGCAGGTATAAGAAATCATAACGTGGGGAGATAAATTTAGCATTTAATAATAGGAGTTCAATAAAAATTGGTCTTGAGATTATGGCTAAGAGTGCAGTTACAGTTATTTAGTGGTGTGAACTGTAATTTAGTATTTTATAAAAAGTGCAGAAACTGCTGCAAAATTTTCATAATTATAGAAACTGCTTAAAGGTTTGCATATTTGCAGAAATTGCTAGATGGGTAACTGGGTCACACTAGAAGTTTTTGTCATAATTACTCCGCAGGTCCCTACTGTAACCCTATAAATATACAGGTACGTTGAACCAAATTCAGAAGTTATCTTTTAAGACTAAGGTTGTCCAGATTCTATCGGTACTAGTTCTCGAAAGATCGTAACCCACACTACGTTCGAAAATCGCATCAAAAATATAGTTGAAGATTTAACCGGAACTTCAACTCGAGAAATCAAAATTCATAGTTGAAGAATCAACTAAAAAGTATTCATCTGAATTAACTATGGTGGCACGAGTTTTTATTTTCATCATTTGCCATCAAAAATTTTTTATCTTGAACCTGTTTCAGCGATTGCCCATTCAGTTTTATTTTTTTCGAAAAATCATTTATAAATCAATGATCTTTTACGAGCTTTTACGAGCTTTTACCGCATGATCAATATCCGCCCTCAATAATGCATTTTTTTACGAGCTTTTACCGCATGATCAATATTCACCCCCAATAATGCATGAATTAACAAAACGTTTGGACGCACCCAGCCATGTACAAACATTAAAACACACATGGCAACGCCATCTATCTAACCATGGAGACCAACCAACGTTAAAAACATGGCTCAACCCCAAGGGTTACCTCCAAACCTCTAAAACTATATTTTCGCAACAGACACATGAATTCTTCCAATTTTCAAAAACCATCCCTTTGAAAACAACGGACACAAACATCCAACTTTGTAGTAAACCACAAAAAATGCATAACATGCTTTTTATCCAACCGAACATTGTTTAAATACAAAGTTAAACATTTATAGCATTATAAAATAGTAAAAGCGCATATAAATCACATGTAGCACCCTTTTAAAGCATAATAGTCTAGAATCCTACCTTCAAGAGTTAAAAATTCGACGCTTCAAGCACCGACGAGAAATCGAAGTCACCAAAATGCGATTCCGTTCGAATGAATGTGAAGCCCACAGCGCGTATAGTGTGTTAGAGGCTAAACTGTCAAGATCTTTATTTTAGCAAACGATTATCAGAAAAAATTAACTGAATGGACAAATGCCAAAACAGGCTTTAGATAAAATTTTTGATGACAAACGATCAAAATAAAACCCAGGCATCCGAAGCAAATTTAGAAGAATACTTTTTTATCGGTTGAATCTTCAACTATAATTTGAATCTAAGTTGAAACTCCTGTTAGATCTTCTACTGTATTCCCTTATGCGACTCTCAAACGTACTGTGGGCTGCGGACTATCGAGAACTCGTACTAGCAGAACCTGGTCCGCTTTAGTCTTAGAAGACAAGTTATGAAACGGGTTCAGCCCACCCACATATTTATAGGGCTGCAACAGGAATCTGGGGAGTAATTATGAGTAAGACTTTCAGTTGAACATAGACACATATCAGCGGTTTTTGCAAATAAACGAACCTCGTAGCAGTATCTGCAATTATGGAAAACCAAAGCACTTTCTGTAATTTTCATAGAACACTTAATTACAATTCACACCACTAAAGAACTATAATTGCACTATAACCTATAATTATAAGACCATCTAGCATTGAGCTCCTATTATTAAATGTTTACCATTTCTCCCCACGTTAAGATTTTCGATACTCGCTAATTAAATTTAATTACTGATAATTTAATTTTATCGGCATCCTGATATTCCATAAACCTTTCTGCTTAACTCATTTGACCACCAGATAATCAAATCCATTTGTATGGTTTGGCCCGATTAAAACTTATAAGTTTCTTTAAGGGGGTATCGTCAATCCCGATATTTCGGAACATGAATTTCGTCAATAATTAATATTCGCCATATAAATAAAACTGCTATCCAACTCACCGGCAATATAGATCCATATCAGATCGCACCCTCTAATAAATCAAAACAATGAATATTAAATATATGCAAATCAATAATTATTTCAAGATTAAGAAGATAAGAATTATTCATAATAACTTTAGGGTGTGAATTAATTTATATAGTTAGTATAAAATTAATTACCACAAATATCCTGTTCAATACACACAACGTGTACTGGCACAAAGAGTCGAAAAAATAAACGACACATTTATCTGTTTCCCGTAACCAAGACAGGCATACTATAACTCTGTGCCAAAGTCGTACTAATAGTATGTCCATTTCCATCTAAACTGTGAATATAAAACTTATATTCTATAAGAACCTAAAATCTAATCTTCTGTGTGTAAGCTGTACTCCACACACCAGATTAAATATTATACAGAATATCGGACATTCATATATAACATTAAAAAAATGATACACATACATTACTTATAAAGTTTCTCATAAAATAAAAAAATTTATTAAAAAAATTAAATACTAAAAACATGATTTTCAGTATACCAACTCTCTACTATTTTACAATTAATTCACCAGTAGTCTGGTAACCTAAGAATAGCATGTCTTGATCGCAGGACGTCTACTATCCTTCATAGTACCAGTCATGCCAATTCCTTTTAATTTTACTATCTAGGCAACTAACCCTGCCAATATATAATAGCAATAACTCAGATGGAGAGGATACTATTATATACAGCTAAGTGTTAATCATCACCTAATTCTAAATTAACCATTCATATAGAGATGTGATCCACACTAATAATTATTCAGAATTATCCTGAAAGAAGATTTGTTCTGGCGATACTGCAATTAATCTATCCGTTGGGGAAAAAGGCCTCACGACCAACACGCAAGGTTTAATTACATCGCCTACAAACTAATGATGGAGACCGCGGGATTTATCTGTGAATAAATTCGCTCTCACTTAGATTTTTACAACATTTTTGAGATTTATAAAAATTCGTTTAATTAAAATAAATTTATTAATTTTAAAAACTACACGATTTGAAAGAATCAAACATCTTCCCGCATGCACGATTCCAAATATTCTGATTTATCAAATCATCTTTTCGTGTTCAAATGCGTAACAAAAAAAATTTAATAAACGCACAATTTTTTCATCATCTTTTCAGCTAAGATAGTGATTAATGGCATTTATTTATTTTATTTTCTGCTTCACATTTTTTGAAAAATAATAATTTATTTCAATTAAATATTTTTCCATTTAATTAGTTCAAAATCTAGAATTAATTCTCACATTTTTTCAAGAAATCCAACGTTAAGAAAAATCATCTTAAACGTGATATTTTGTACAAAATAAAATATCTAAAAATAATTTATTTAATTAAAATTAATTAATTAAAAAAAACTTAATTTTATTTTTTATTACAAAATATTTTAATTAAAACAAAATTTTTAAATTAATTAATTAACAGGATAAATAAAACAGATATGCAATCATCCACACAATTCGTATATATATAAACATGATATGTATATATTCCAGTCTCATGATCCAAGTAAACGCTGAAGCGTTTCAGTCTCCCGAAGATAATAAGCTGTAATAATCATATTTTATCTCTAATTTCTGTGTCCTGATTGCATCAGGCTTCCCTGATACTATTTGATATATCAATATATATCAAATCAGTCTAGTATCTATTAGAAAATCAACACAAAATAGCCTCGGGAGAAAGAAATTGCCGGCCCACCACCAGCCACTGTCGGCGCCACCTAGTCACTGCCTTTAGGCGGCTCCTGCCGTATCATCCGAGCTCCGTTTTTGATGAGTTTCATGCCATTGGAAAGCTCTTAAAATATGAAACTTTTCTGTCAAAAAATTCATTGGAAAACTGCCCGAAAAATGGCCAAAAATAGCCCGAACCACAAAAAATGTTGCAGGTCGCAACAGTATTGCGCTACCAACTTTTCAAGGCTTTTTCGACTACTTTTCGAACTCCGTTTTCGACGTACTTTATAGCAAAAGAAATCTCTCAAAAAGTACTCTTTTTGTATAAAGAAACTACTGGAAATAGCTCAAAAAACGCCAAAAAATCTCCTAAAACAGACTGCTACCGCTTCTTTTCGAGGCTTTTTCAATCTCTTCCCGAACCCCGTTTTCGATGTATTTTATATCATTGAAAAAAAAAATGTAGAATCTTTCTGTCAAAAAAAATTCTCAAATTTAGCTCAAAAAACTTTCAAAAAACTGCCTGAAAGCCACTATTGCTGCTAGCCTATTTGTCGCCTCTTTGGGTTGTGATTTTGGCTAAATTGTTTTTGATTTTTTACAGTATTTTGAGGTATACTTTACTGCTATTTTATGTTTAAAAAATTATCCAAAAAATAATCTAAAAAATGGCCCGAAAAATCATAAAAACCACCGTTAAACCGCCGCCAGCAAAGCCGCTGGAGTTAGGCTATTTTGGTGATTTTTTCTTATTGTTTTTGACTTGTATTTTATGCTATTTTTTATTCATAAATACTGTAGAAAAACTAACCGAAAAAAATAGTTTAAAATCACTAAAAACTTATCACGATCCGTGGCCCGTAAAAATCCAAACCACCGTCAGTGCCGCCTCCGTTCTTCATGTTCTTGGATATATTCAACATGTTCTTAAATAATCTAAATATATATTTTAAAAATAAAAATTAGCTATTACATTGATCCTATATTCCAAAGGCTCACATTCAATCTATCATAGTCAACCTCCATAATTAAAAAAATAATCATCATTTACACCATTCAATTGAACATGAAATTAAATGAAGATCATAAAATCGGGATTAGAACGCTTGCAAAACAAAGTTAGTAACGGTTCTAAAACTACCTGTCTCCGATAACCAAAAATAAAAAACAAAACGGTTCTGATACCAATTGTTAGAGGCAAAACTTCCAAAGATATTTGTTTTTACGAACAATTATCTGAAAAAATTAACTGGACGAGTAATGCCAAAACGGGCTCTAGATAAAACTTTTGATGACAGACGATCAAAATAAAATTCGTGCATCCAAAGTTAATTTAGAATAATACATTTTTACCGGTCGAATCTTCAACTATAATTTGAATCCAAGTTTAAACTCCTGTGAGAAATTCTACTATATTTTCTTATGTGATTCCCGAACGTAGTGTAGACAACGGACTATCAAGAACTCGTATCGACAGAACCTGGTTAGCTTTATTCTTAGAAGACAAGTTATGAAACTGGTTCAGCCTACCCGTATATTTATAGGGCTACAGCAGGACTTGTGGAGTAATTATGAGTAAGACTTCCAACAGAACACAGACACGTATCAACGGTTTTCGCAATTAAGCAAACCTCATAGCGGTATCTGCAATTATGGAAAACTAACAGCAGTTTCTATAATTTTTATAAAATATTGAATTACAATTCACACCACTAAAGAGCTATAATTGCACTCTGATCCAGAATCTCAAAACCATCTATCATTGAGCTCCTGTTATAAAATACTTACCATTTCTCCTCATATTAAGATTCCCGATACCTGTCCATTAAATTTAATTACTGATAATTTAATTTAATTAGCATTTTGATAGTCCTTAAACTCTTCGGCTTAACTTATTTGACTGTGGAATAATCAAATCCACCTACAAGGTTTAACCCGGTAAAAATTTATAAGCTTCCTTAAGGGGGTATCGTTAATCTCGATCTTTCGGGACGTGAATTCTGTTAATAATTAATATTCATCATATAAATAATACTGCTATCCAACTCACCGGCAATATAGACCTATATAAGATCACACCCTCTAATGAATCAAAACAACGAATATTAAATATATGCAAATCAATAATTATTTCAGAATTAAGAGGATAAGCACTATTCATAATAATATTGGGGTGAATTAATTTATATAGTCAGTATAAAATTAATTACCCTAAATGTCCCGTTCAATACACACAAAGTGTATAGACCCTAGTTGTGATAACCCGATTAATAACGACCCATGTAAAGACCCTACTCGGACCCTAGTGTAAGTGACGGATAGTCCACGAGACCACAGAACACTGAAGAAGTTTAAAATCCAAATTCGAATCGAAAACCCTAAGTTCGGGCTGGAAACCCTATGAAGGTTTAAAACTTAGGCAACAAAATCTTAGCACCCAAGGAGTCTCTCAATATTCTAAATGAAGTAAATATCATGAAATAATGAGTTAAAAATCAAAAATCAACATAAATAGGATAAAATGACCATTTTGCCCCTAGTCTAGTAAAAAGTCTTAAAATTTTAAATTTTAACACATGGATACCCTAAATCAAATATTTAAGCACAAATAAGTAGAAAAAGACAAAATAATATCAAAAATAACAAAAATTCCCCTTACTGGCCGACCACCTCAGGAAGTGTGCCAAAAAGTGACTTTTTGCTTTCTTTTTAGCTTAAAATCATGAGAAAGATATTAAATTAAGTATTATGATGATCAAATTCTTGTTGAACAAGTAATATACATAATAATATAGTGGTATAGATCAACAAAAATAAACAAATCATTATTGAAGTTCATACACAACAAAATAAGTCAAAAAGTTATATATTACCAAAATAGCTTAATTTAACTTAAAAGACTACATATATTTAATCAATTGCTATGAAAACTATGATAATATATAAAAATACTATATTTCTCATAAACATACTAAAATAATAGGTCTCAGTAGGAAAAGACACCAAAAAAATATATCAAATTAACTTTTAATGCATTTTCTTGCACAAAAGAGTACGCAAACCAATGCAAAATCTCTTAATTGATGTGGGGTCAGGTTTTTGTCCCCCAAATAGCCCCCTAGTTGTATTTATCTTTCCCAAATCTGATGTATAAACCTCAAAACTTGCACCATGTCAACTCCTATCAATTCAACCCATGTGAAGTGGAAGAGAAAAAGGAGAAAAAAAAGTACTTATAATTAAATTTTTGTCTCCTCCATGTTCTCTAGCCCTAACTTATATAAACTAAGCCCAAACACCTTCTTCCCACTTGATATTTTTGTGCAAGAGAGGTGAGGGACTAGACCTTCAATTGTTCTTGAAGTATTCTATAAGTTGAAGGAAAAAAAAGAGGAAGAAGGGAGCTAAGAATCAAGTGGTGTTTTCCTAAAGCTAAGTCCTTCCATCCTACCATCCTTGAGCCCTCTAAACAAGTAAGTAAAACTTCTAAATCTTATGTCTAATATCCCTCAAAATATCTCCCAACATCTCTCTTTAAACACTCTAAGAATCGAGAACCGAAATCAACCCGAAAAGGCGTCATAGTTGGAAATTAGGGGCTGTTATATTTATAGGTGATATGAGATGTTGTTGTATATTGTTATTTTTGAGTTTGATGACTTCTAAGTATTCTGGAGCCTTGATATTAAAGTCTAAAACACAAGCATGCAAACAAATGGAACAAAAACTTGACATGACATAAGTAGAAGACTTGGACCCTAAGAGACTTGATTTTTGA
>JAULJZ010141635.1:0-10580 GCA_032270985.1 Heliamphora pulchella | reverse complement strand
TTAAATGAAATTTAATAAGCCGTTAATTACAGCTTCTTGGACTGTCTTGACAATGTCTGGTAGCTCCGTTGTTGCAATTTCTGCAGGAGCTTCTCCAGTGGCCATGGTGGCAACACTGCGCCCAATCTTCCTACCTGAAAGCAGGTATGCATAAAGATCAATTGTCGCATTATGTCATATTGTAAACAAATAAAATTGTCATGCATCATTTTATAATTTGTAGGAGTCTTGTTGGAATATAATCCACAATTTATAGATTACTATTATTTTTTTATTCAATTATTGATTATGATAAGGCCTCACTTAGTTTGAGGCTTTATCTAAGGTTTAAAAAAAGAGTATCTTCAATTTGTTTGGCTAATTTTACTTATGAAAAAAGGCAACAACCACCCAGTGAGGTGGATAAGAACACTGGAAATTGGACTCTTGCTATCAAGAGTTCACCAAATGTTAAACTCTTGGTAGCAAGAGTTTAACTCCCAAGTGTTGTTATCCACCGCCCATTTTACATTCTTTGCTTTTTGGCCTATTAACAAATACACGGGCCTTTCAGAGATTTTTTGAACTCGCTCTAACTATGCCTCTTTGTGAAGATGCTGCCCACACTCGTTTTCAATGGTACGATAACATGCGTTCCTAGCCTCACAATTGGAGCGGTTCTTTTTTTGGCGAGCTCTACACAAATCCTTTAAGTAAACTCGAACTAATCCCAGCTCCTTACAAAGATGTGTGCATGCTGTCATGACCCGAGAATCACCGTAGTGGTGGAAACTTGAAGAAGGGAAATCTAAGGCAAGAGAGGCTCGTTGAAGATTCTAGAGTATGCTGAAAGGGTTTGAATCATGGATGAGCCTTGAAGAGTCCAAAATATTCTGGAGGAGCCTGAAATGTTTCAGAGCATCTTTGAAGATCTTAAAAGACCCTAGGAGGTTATCATGTCTTGGAAAAGTACAAAGAATTCTAAAACATGAGAGAAGAGTTGAGAAGAATAGATATTTTTTAGGAATATTCTGAAGAGTAAATTGTAGTCTTTGGATCGAATTGATCCTAGGTGATCATTGAGGAAGTGGAAGGTTATACAAGAGGAGAGGGCCTCGTTTAACGGGAGAGCACTTAAGAGTGTTCCAAAGAGTAGGAGCACTTAGAATGGCTTCAAAGAAATCTCTAGGGTGAGAGTGGGGTTGAACACTGTGATATGTTTCATGAGTGACTCTTGTTGGAGAATTTGTTAATAAAAATAAAAAATAAAAAAATATTTAATTAGTTGTTTATTTGAGAGTTACAAAAACATAAATTTATAATGTCATAATGTGGCTTAAATGGCTAAGATCTAAATATGGGTAATAATACTATCATTATTTTATATATTTATTGATGAGTTTATATTTGATCATGATTACAAATTAATATTATTAATATTAATAATTTATTATATCATCTTTCTAATACTATATATATATATATATAGGCTTACTAGCCTTTTGATGTTTGTAAAGAAGAGAAAAAACCATAGAAATGTGTTGAGAAATAGAAATGAGAGTTTTTTAAGGAGAGATATTATACTATCATATTAATTTTTAGTATTTTATATTATCTTACTATGGACAATTTCGGTTCGTAACTCGTTCAAATCCTCTTAGTGAACGTGAACACGACGGAGAATGCTTGGGAGATTTTGGGTTGTATCTTCGAACTGATACACTACGTTTGAACCATCACGTGAAGAGAAATATCAGCTTTAGGGTAATGTTCAACCCCACAATCTCCCATGCAACATCTTTTTATGCTTTCTATTATTTTCATACTCTTTTATTTTAATGTTGTGATTTTATATTATTTTAATTCTAAAAATAGATATTTTAAAATTTTTGTTCTAACGACTCTTAAGGGTGAGAGTGGGATGGGGCACTTAGGAAAGTGTTTCATTATAAGCTCTCTAGGGTGAAAGTATTTAAGGTGTGTTCCATGATTGACTTTATAAGGTGAGAGTGGGGTGGGACATACTTTAGAAAGTGTTCAATGATAAGCTCTCTAAGTGAGAGTGTTAGAATGTTAAGTGTGAACTAGTAAACTTGTTAACACTTAAGAGTGAGAGTTGTATCAATACAAGTCATTGTACACAGACATTCTTTGTATAGTGATCTATTCGTATCCAAGATTTTGGTGTGGTTGCTTGTGTAGGAAAGGCAGCCCTAGGTATTTAAGGTACATTACCTAAGTGCTGCACGAACCACACGAGATAAAAATCTTAACTTATAACAGTACGTTAGTTTTAACAGTACAATAAATTTGTGCGATCTACCGATATTAACCACCTTAGTGGGGGATTCAGAAATTTAACTTAGAGGTTCATCCTCCAAGAATTACTATAGTATTCTTCATCATCAATCAATCGTTGCCTTCCTTGGAGGGTTTTTTTTTAGGGCTTCTACTTCTATTAAACCACCAACACATACATTTGATTATTTTTATCAAATTAAAAACCACGAAAAATAATTAAGATAAAATAAAGTAACAAATCATTATTTCAAACCAAACCTAAATATGAATTAAAATTATACTTCTATACATTTTTAAAAAAATATTATAATTTTTATTATGTACAGCTATTTTTATAAAAGTTATATTTTTATGATCTACTTGTCGAGATCTATCAAACGAAGTTTATATAAAATAGAAAATTATGTGAAAATAAAATTAAAGAATTCATAACTTTTATTCACTTTAAGCCACAGTATTACAAATTCGACCAGACTTCGTATTTTTAAAATAGTTTTTTAAATAGGACCTTAAAATCACTTTAAGCCGTTGCTTATTGTCTTATAACTTAGTTGACTTAAAGAGGATGTTTGTCTAAGCTTAATATTGATTTTTGCTTCTGACTAGTTTAGCAAAAAGTAAAGAACATTAAGTAAATTTATTTATAACTTTTTGCATATAACTTATGATAGTAAATCAACAACTAGAAATTTTACTACTTAAATCGATAAGTTTACAATTTTAACAAACACGTATAACTTCTATTTAAAATCATAATAATCACATTTCTTAAGCTATCTATATTATAAAACACTACAACTTTCATGGGATATTCGTCTAGATGGCATATTTAAAGGCCAAGATCTATTTACATTTTTTTTCTTCATTTTTTTATTTCTCTCTTTTCTTACTAGCCAACTCTCATATTTTTTCATTTCAAATTTAATTTTTCATATTTTTTGGGTTGGTACACATATTAAATATATATTTTTTATACTTTCACTCTCTTTTTTTATGAGAGCAAAAAATATGAATTTCCCTTGGTGCCTCAAATTATTTTATTTTAGTTTATTTTCCTTTTTTTCAATTTATTAATTTTTTTTCTATTTTTTTTTTTACACACATCGCGTGTGCCCAAGCGCTAGTTAGGCATGGATAATTACTAGCTAGTAATCTGTAAATTCGTAAGCTGGCAACACCAAACACGCTCAAAAAGTCCTCTTTTAAGTCAAATAAGCTTTAATTTAGTGCTTTTGAGTAAATTACAGCAAACAATTTTTTTTTTTTTGCTTATTTTAATTTATCACCTCCGTTCAACACTTCCGAATATCACCTCCGGTCACCACTTTTGCTTACTATATTCATTTGTAGCATTTAACTACCATTTTTTAAACATGTACATGCCAAACATAGTTTTGTTATTATTTTTTCATAAAAATAAATAAAAATATATTTTTTTATTTATTATAAACAAAAATAAAAAAAATTATGAACGTTGCCAAATGGGGCGGTCAACTTACAATATGCAGCTGTCTTGGGAGGACGCGTCTGAGAGTGCAGCGGAGGTGGAGGGAGTGTGGGGAGGGTTAGAGAATGTGAAGATGTGGGAGCTGATTGGCGAGGGGGAGCCTTGCCGTCAATGAGGGTGGAAGAGGAAGAGGAGAGAGAGAGTGGGGTGGAGGTTGTTGACGCCATGGCTATTGGCTATTGGCTACTGGCTAGCTAGCTTCTGCTTCTGCTTCTGCGACTCTGAAGCTCTCTAGCCTCGGGGTTAATTTCGATTGTAGTCTTGACTGACTCCTGAGAGAGAGAGAGAGAGAGTGAGAGAGTGAGAGAGTGAGAGAGATTCGGAAGCCACAGGGGGCGGGGGAACGCAGGCTACAAATTAAGTGAGCCTAGGGGAGCAGCAAACTAGATTGATGAAATTAAAGAAATATGACAATATTAATGGGTTTTTAATTACTTTGTAGCCTACCTAATATTCCTCTCCCTCTCTCTTTTTTTTTTTTATTTTTTTTATTGGCAAATTAAAGTTGGTATTTTTCTTATTGCAATGACCGTGGCGATCCTCCTCCTCCCATGTCTGGACCTGGACAACCACTCATTCCCAAAGATCATCTGGATAGTGCTGACATGGCTCTTGGATAAGCATTTTATGGTTGTTTCATTGGATAGGATGATCCAATTCCAGGTTGGCCTTAATTTGCCTCAACCAAAAAAACCTTTGTTTTAATTTATATCTTTCTCAACTTTTTTTATTAGAAAATATAAGAATCCTAGATGTGTTACAAATCTAATGTAGAATCGATTAAAGAAGTATATCGGATGCAATAACACACCTTCTTAAAAAGAGAAAAAATAAGGCCTCCACACAAAGAAGAAAAACCATTTATAGGGGGAAACAAAATTTTTATTGGAAGATATTATTATTAAAACACAATAAAAAAAAATTGTTGACCAAAGAACAAAAATCGATGGTTAGAAGTTTTATATCACTCACTGTCTTTCTTCCACAGTTAACAAAAATGATATCGTAGTATTTACCAACTCTCACAAAAAGACTTTGTGAAAGTGGTCGCCTAGGCTCCCTTTGACATTGCGAATATCGATTTACATGTGCTAGTCTAGTAAACACCTAAATTTGACAGAACTACCAAAATATAATGAAGTGGTGATAAAGAAATGGGGGAAAAAAATAAAAAATAAAATGCAAACAACACACAAATCAATTTTTTTTTAAAAAGAACAAATATCATAGGGAGATTGAAATTACAAAATGGGAGATCGAAGAAGAGAGACAAAGAGACCACATGGGTTGCCATCACTGCCTTCCTTCCTAAGTAAAAAATTCCTAGTTTTTAATAATAATATTTTTTGATTAATTTGATAAAAAAAATAATGTAAAAATTTAGCACAAGCCATTTTTTGTGAAGACGACTACAACAGTGGCAGTCAGTGCAGTTTGGTTATACTTGCAAGGGATAAAAACGACTTTGGAAAAAAGAGGACATAAAATACCTCTAAGCCCCTAGTAATGCATGTCTAGGGATATACTCTTTACTCAGGATATTATACTCCATTTGTTTTGGTCTTCAAACACTTAAGTTTTAAGCCCTAATCCTGGGAAGGGGAAAGGGGCTTGAACCCCGTTGTGAGTGTGGGAATGGAAGGTCCTACCACTGGACCACAACCAACACTCACTACAGTTCCACACTTTAGTAGACAGAAATCTAAGCAAAGTTTCTAAGAAAATAGTTTAATTTAATTTGCTAGGAATATCAAGTGGCCACAACTTTGTCCAAAAAGATCTCATATTACTATCACCATCGGGAAAGCTAGGTTGATCCCGCAAAAACCTAAGCTCCAACTTTAAGTGATATGCAGATCTAACAGATTAACGCCCATTTTTAATGAATGCCCCCTAGGGTGTCTTCAAACCTCTTATTACATAAAGGAATATAGTGGCTATCATCTCATCATTTAGCTCCACAAATTAATTGAGCAAGCTGGAATTCTATCCCTCACTATTCTAATCAATTAAGTCACAAACTTTTGAATCTTCATGAAGGAGCCAAATGGATTAAACATTCCTTACAAATAATACACTCGCAATCCACTTATCATGACAAATTCTAACATTTTCTCCATTTTCAATACGCCAGCCGATCTCAGCCTTTAGAAGATACCTTGCAGCACAAATCTCAAAATGTATAGAAGGCAGTGGCGGAGCTAAAAATCTAATTTAAATGGGGCACCAATTAACTTAAAATCTTAATTTTTTTTAATCAATAAAAATATGACATTGCTAAAACTTAAACAATTATTAATAAGTATAAAAATTTGTAATCTTATTTTATTACAAAAATTTGTGATAATGAAGACAAAAACTATTATATTTATTTATTTTTGGTCAAAAACATATTGATCAAACTAACTAAAATATTATAATTTTTTTAAGAATATTATAATATTTATATAATATTCATAAATAGCAAATGAATAAAATCTGTAGTTAAAAAAATTGAATAAAAATTCTAACCAAGTAAAAGCTTTAAAAGGGTTATCTTTTAAAAATTGCTATTTCAAGACCATTGGTTGCAAATAATTTTGTAAAAACTTTTAATAATAGAATAGTTTTATATTTAGGATGAATACTAAACAAATTTTATGAATACATATACATAATTTTTTTTATAGATAATAATGTACATACAAAAAAGTGAGAGGAGACACGTGCCCCTCTAGGTGTGCATTAGCTCCGTCACTAATAGGAGGGATTTTAACCCATCCAAACATCTACGAAGCTTGATTGAGGAAAATTTTTCACTTTCATCACCTTTGCTATTAGGAAATTTGAGAACATTATCAATCTCTACCCATTTTAGCCCATAGTGCTTTACTAATTAAAAGTTGTGATATTACGGAAGCCTGGCTAAACCCCCTTCCATTTTGCTTTTCATAGCCATTCCCAACTTTTCCAATGTATTTTTCTTTTTATCACCGTTCTCATCTCCCCACCAGTAACCCCTAATAAGAGATTGAATATCGTTACAAACGCCTTATGCATGGGAGCTCAAAATACAACATGCCATGAGTTGAAATTGCTTGAACCGCTATTTTAATCATTATTTTTCCGCCATGCCAGCTACAAACAAAAGCTTCCCTTTCCCCCCTGCAAATTCTTCCACACTAAGCTTTTTTATGTTTTTAATAATCTAGGGTTGTCTTTATGGTTTTTCGTACATACATGAACCGATTGAGTAAAAGATATCGTTTGGCAATTTAGTTTTAAATTAATTTTTTTTAAAATTTATTTTAAGTTAAATAAGTAAAAATTTCGTTTGATAAACTGTATGAGAGACTTTAAGGCCCTGATTGGCAACTTGACTTTTTTAGCTTTTTAGCTAAAAACACAAAAAAGCCAACCTTGTTCGTTTGGCAAAAAAACAAAAAAGTTAAAAAGTCAAAAAAATCAAATCAATACACAAATTAACTCCCAAAATATTCAAATCAAACTCCCACTACTTTTAAAATATAATAATACCCCTTATTCATAACTTATTTATTATTACTACCAACTACATATAATTGTTAATATCAAATATATAAAAGGTTAAATTTTTCAACATTGAACAAAAAGCAAAAAAAATAGTTTTTTACTCAAACAACCAGTTTCAAAAAAACTACCTTAAAAACTAAGTTACCAAACAATCTATTTTAAATTCAATTTAACTTCTTAACTAAAAATAAAAAAATAAAAAAACTAACTAACTTTTAAGCTAGTTACCAATCGAGGCCTAAATCAAAAGGCAATAAGTTAAGAATTTGGCTTAAGTGCAAAGTGGCTTTAAACTAAAAGAGCTTTAAGTAAAAAAAAATGTTATAATTTCTTTTAAAAAATTTTAACATAATTTTGAATTTAATATGGATCTTGTTTGATATATTTTAACGAGCAAATTTTAAAAATATAATTTTTATAAAAAAAAATAGATATGTGTAATAAAAGTTGTGATATTTTTTAAAAATATATAAAATTATTTTATGTAAAAAATAAAAATAAAAAACTAAAAGACTAAAAACCGTTGGGTTCAACTTTTTGGCTTTTTTAATTTTAAAATAAAAAACAAAACAATCCACCTTAAAAGTCAATTGGCAAAGGTGGGCTATATCTCTACCTTCAAATTTGGAACTAATTTTCTAAGCCATAATTAAATTTGTATCTGGATTTTGACCCTACCTTTATTCGTTTTAGTTTGGTAAATTTGTGACTTAGTATTTGATAATGTGTTAATCAAATTATTAATATTTTATTCGTTAATATTTTGACACTTTTTCTATTCGAGTTGTGGTTTAATATTGCAGGCATCGAAAAAATAGCAGAAAACATTAAAAGTTATCCGCGGTGTCAGACTGCTCGAGCGATCAATTACACCTCTCAATTTCTCACATCTCTGCAACACAATGCTGTTACACAGATTTCATCGCTCGAATGGTCCTCGACAAGACAATTTTAAAAAATGGTCTCTATAGCTAGGTTTTTGCGTGGGATTATAAATATATGACTACTAGGGTTTTGTTGAAGCATAGCCTCCATCATTATAACGTACATGTTTGGCTGATTTTTATCAAAAAGTAGTTTTGTGATTTTTACCCGATTTGAAATTTTTCACATAAAAATCGTCATTCGTGTGTGATTGTTATTGCTTTACTTTATTATTTGTATGATTGATTGATTAGCTTTATTTGGGTTGTTTAGCTTCTTTAATTAAATCAATTAGTGCAAATCAGACTATAAATGAGGTTTTTCAATTGGTATGAGAGGGGGTTAATTTTTTTTTAAAAAAATTGTGATCCTTTGACTGAATTGCATAAATTGATTTTCTTAGAAAAGGCGCCTCAACTGGTAGACCACCCATTCCCCTTCTTAACGGCCTTAATTACCCATTTTGAAAAGTAAAAATGAGGGCTTTTTTAAATTCTATTGACAAACGTGTTTGGCATTCCATTGTTGATGGTTACAAGCCTTCCACCATTATTGTTGATGGAGAAACTGTCCCTAAGCCCGTGGCTAAATAGGACAGAGCTAATTTTGAGAATGCAGGCTAAAATAGCAAAACCATGAAAGCTATCTTTAGTAGAGTCACACTAGATGAGTTTCGTAAAGTTAGTACGTGCGACTTAGCTAAAAAAGTATAGGATATTTTTCAAATCACTCAAGAAATGACTGATACCGTAAAAATCTCAAAATTTCAACGTCTCATAACTAATTTTGAAACTCTGTGTATGAAACATGATAAAAGTTTTGACAATTTTATGCAAAATTAAGTAATATTATCAATGCCACTTTTAATCTTGGTGAAAAAATTTTTACTTCTAAAATCATTCGAAAAATTCTTAAATCTTTATCCGAATGTTTCCAATCAAAAGTTACAATAATAGAACAGAGTAAAAACATTGATTCTATTTCTGTTAAAGATTTAGTTGGAAACCTGCAAACCTATGAACTAAATTTTAAAAAAAAAAGTTTAAAAAAATTTGGTATTCTCTTCAGTTCAAGGTTCTGCAAGTGACTCTTATGATGATTTAGATCATGAAATAATGGCTATTTTTATGAAGAAATTCAAGAAATTTTTAAAAATTAAAAAACCTAATCAGGTGGAAAAAAACACAAAAGAAGCACAATAAAGACAAAGCCAAAATTATGTTCAATTTTATTTTTAAAAAATGGTCGAAAGGCCCAATTTTTAAAATCCAATGCTATGAATGCAAATGATATGGGTATATGACTAAAGAATGCATGAACTTTCTTAGAAAGAAACAAAAACGATTTACAGTCACTTGAGATGACGAGAATGAACCTCACACGAGTGATGAGAATGAGCCTGATTATGATGATGATAGCGTTACTGCTTTCATTGCTTCTGTTCAGGAGCAATCTATTGAATCTAAAAATGAAAATTTTATAAATGATTCTAATAATAGAAAAGAAGAGGTTAATAACACTGAGGATAGTGAAGTTCTACAACAAGCTTATGATAAGTTTTTGTTGAGAAAAAATTAAACAAAATAGCCTGCAGCGGAATAAAATATTTTGTTTAATTTTTTCCCAACAGTGGTATCAGAGCCAGGTTCAGATACAGTTCGAGTATATTCAGTTATTGAATTTAATTAAATGGAGGAATCATCTGGTGCTATGATTAAATTAAATTAATCGAATTATTCGATATGGAAACCGCGGATGGAAGATGTCCTTTATACTAAGGACTTATATCTGCCGATTGAAGGTGATAGTAAGAAGTCAAAAAAAATTACTGATGATGAGTGGAAGGTTATGAACAGAAAAACAGTGGCTCAAATTCGTACTTGGGTGGATCAAAGTATTTTTCACCACGTGACTCAAGAAACCATTGCCCATATGTTGTGGAAGAAATTAGAGTCAATATACGAGATGAAGACTATCCAGAATAAAGCATCCTTGATCAGACGGTTAGTGAATCTGAAATACATAGACAGTCGGAGTGTAGCCGAGCACCTTAGTGACTTTCAGCAACTGATCAATCAGTTAACTACTATGAAGATGGTTCTGGATGATGAGTTGCAGGCCCTACTTCTATTGAGTTCCTTGCCAGACAGTTGGGAAACACTGGTTGTGACAATCAGTAACTCAGCACCGAACGGCGAAGTCACCATTGATATGGTTAAGGATAGCATGTTCAATGTGGAGGCAAGACGAAAGGAGCAGGGGATTTCAGTCGAGTCAAATACCTTGGTCACAGACAAGAGGGGGAGGAGTACACACAGAAAATCTTCTAGCAGCGACA
>JAULJZ010141624.1:0-10580 GCA_032270985.1 Heliamphora pulchella | reverse complement strand
TACAAATCGACACTCCCTCCCTAATAGATTCAATTTTAAGCGCAAACAGGGCTAACCCTACTCAAACTTAATCACATTAACACATAAACACATACCAAGGTAAAGCCCCAAAGTAACATGACAATCTGAGCAACTAATTCAGATTTCTCATAGAAAGAACGTCGGCCAAACGTTTTTCTATTTCGAATTCCAAAGTAGTTGAGCGGATGCCAAATGGCAAGCCACGTCACCCCAAGACTCAACCTCCATGCTCATATAAACACATAGCATGCGCAAAGCAATACAACCACAATCCCATGCAAGCACACAAACCATGCCGTGTAGTGGTGCCTAATGATCATCAAACAATTCTCATACAAAAATTATCCTCACTTTTCATGACTCCTAGGTATCTGAACCTAGAGCTCTGATACTATTTTGTCACGACCCAAACCCGGGTCCATGAACTAACCCCAAAACATGCTATACATAAACAATGTCCATAGGTAATACTCTAAAACGTAAGAGAATAATGCATATAACATTCAAATGATTTAACAAAACAATCCACGTTCCAAAATTACATTCCCAGGTTTACCACAGAGGTTTGAGATAACATACAATCAACATTAACTATCACTTTCATTAGTTTTATGTACAACAAAAACAAAGAAATTGTAGCTCCCACTCTTTGCCCTTTCCAAAAGCATCCATAGCTTTGGTGTCACCCCGCTCTTCGGAACCTAAAATTTGTTTGACATATATACATGAGCTGACGCTCGTAGTGTGACGCCCCATCCTCCGGGCACGTCAGGATATACATAAATATAAATAAAAGAATATTCTAGTCATTCATTCATATTTACATACGTTAGTTATTACATCACAACTGATTTTTGAACCATTCAAAATTACATAACTATTTCAGTTTCACCAAGAAATTTCAAAAATTACACTAAGCAAGGGAAAAAATGAATATAAGAACAAAAGTAGGGGTCTCGACTCTTCAAAATGCATCAGCGGGATCCACGTGCTCTTGGAACTCATCCTATTCTTCAAACTCTTCTTCTTCCTCTGGGATGACTTCCTCTAAGAACTCTTCCTCACCTGTGGCACGAATGCCATGAGCCAAGGCCCAGAAGCAAAATACTCTAACCTTCTAACTAATCCCACGACATAAAACTCACCACAACACATACCATATAACACCCAGTACAGTTCATAATCAAGGAGATGGATAAATTTATGACAAGATAGCAGATAAGTCAATAAACATATGCATATGAGATGTCGTGTATGAAATGCAGATGCCCATTCCTACATGCACCCAGATTATAACAGGGATTCTATACCAACAATCACAAGAGTAGACTTGATGGGTTTCTGATCACCAAACCTATTCTCGCCTCGTTGCGAATAGTAACCACTTCACCAGGCGTCATGCCACAACTGTTTTACTCAATGGAAACGGTGTGAGGTGGCCAATAACATCCTTATTCCAAATCTTGGCCAAAATTATATGCGCACAAAACCCACCATAAGACCAAGAATGCTCATTTGGCATCAACCCAAAGTCTAAATCATCAAACCAGAATGCTAGCAACGAACCTATGGTGCCCAGCAATATCCATAAACCATTTCAAACACCGGGAATACACCTAAGGTGTATAAGCCCCAATCATTTTGAACACCGGGGATGCACCCATGGTGTATAAATCAAAACATTTTCGAAAATGGCAACCAAGGACGCCCTAAACTTAGAATCAAGAACGACAATCTCAACACAGCCCATCCCAACAACGATTTACACAGATGAACTCCAACATGCCAGAATGCACATGACAATGCTCATAATGTGTACCATTGATCTCAAGTGTAACAATTTATAGCATGGCATTAATATGGCAAGATTCATGGTACAGCGCGCAAAGCATAAGGCACAAGTATGTGAAGCACAAACTACAATTCTCATGATATGATTCAATATGATAGCATGGGATCTAAATAATCATACATTCACTTAGAAACATTAATCAACTAATTCAAATCAATCATCATACAAAAACTCAAGTCTCATAGGGAAGGGTACTCAAACATACACTTAACAAATTTTAAGGCCAAAAGTCAAATATTAAATTAAAAGGAGCGACAAGGTTTTGAGGTATCTAGACATGGAATCAAGCTATGATTTTTATACACCATTTAGATAAAAATATTTTCTACAACTCTCATGTTTAACACCAAGACCAAAACCTAAGGCAAAGAGGTGAACAAAACATTCTAAGTAAAAACGGTTCAGCACTTTTCTTAAGATTTTAACAAAAATATGCTTCTGTTGGTCTCAGTTTTGGGGTATCATATCAAGTCTATATTAGCCCATTTTTTTTGTATGTTCTAGTTCAACAAGTCCCCTACATGTTTCATGTTTAGAGTTAAGGGTAGTTTATTTGAAACAAGTTAGACTTTTTGGCTATTTTAAAAAGTAGGTTTTATCAGCCGCCAAAACTCAACAGAGCCGGTTTTGGACATAAAGAACATACTTTTATCAATTTTCTACATTGAGTTATGGAATTTCAAATCTCATGGCAGAAACATCAAAGTTCTCAAAAATTAAGCCTCTTAGGGTTCAAGTCTTCTACTTATGTCATTTAAGTTTTTGTTCCATTTGTTTGCATGCTTGTATTTTAGACTTTAATATCAAGATTCCAACACACTTAAACGTCATCAAACTCAAAGATAACAATACACAACAACATCTCATGTCATTCATAAACATAACAACCTCTAATTTCCAACTATGCCGCCTTTTCGATTTGATTTCGGTTCTTAGTTCTTGGAGTTTTAAAGGGATGTGTTGGGGGATATTTTGAGGCATCTTAGACACAAGTTTAGAGATTTTACTTACTTGTTTTGAGAGATCAAAGAAGGGTGGAGGGTTGATTTGGGCTTAGCTTTCGAAAGTCTCATCAGTTTCTTCCTTTTCCTTCCTTTTCCTTCCTCAAACTCACATTAACTCTCAAGATCAAAGTGTTCCTTGTTCCTCCCCCTCTCTTGGCCGAAAATAACATATGGAGAAGATGTTGTTTGGCTCTCTTTATATAGGCAAGATTAGGGGACATGTGGGAGACAAAAAGTACCAAAAAGTGTCATTTTTCTTCATTTTCATAAATGTGACTTGAGTTTGATTTGAGTTGATTTAATATTTTTGTGGGCTAAATTCAGATATGGTGAAGCTAAATGTAGTTAGGGTTCAGTTTGGGAGATAAAAATCTGATCCCCCATCAATCAAAGGATTTTACTCGGGTTTTGTGTTCCTATTGTGCAAGAAAATGTATTAAAAGTTAATTTGATGTATCTTTTTGGTGTCTTATTCTACTAAGAATTATTATTTTAATATATTTATGAGAAATATAGTATTTTCATCTATTATCATAGTTTCTATAGCAATTGATTAAATAGATGTAGTCTTTTAAGTCAAATTAAGCTATTTTGACAATATATGACTTTTTGACTTATTTTGTTGTGTATGAACTTCAATAATGATTTATTTACTTTTGTTGACCTATAACACTATATTATTATGTATACTACTTGTTCAACAAGTATTGTATCATCATAATACTTAATTTAATACTTTTATCATCATTTTAAGCTATAAAGAAAGCAAAATGTCACTTTTTGGCACACTTCCCAAGGTGGTTGGCCACTAAGGGGTATTTTTTGCATTTTTGATGTTATTTTTTTTACTACTTAATTGTACTTAAATTCCTGATTTAGGTTATCTATGTGTCAAAATTTAGATTTTTAAGACTTTTTGCTGTATTAGGGGTAAAACAATCATTTTACCTTATTTATGAGAATTTTTTATTTTTAACTCATTATATATATATATAATGGGCTATAATGAGAATTTTACCACATAATGAGAATTTTTTGAGACTTTATCCGTTATATATATATGTGTCATTAGCTGAAGGGACTAGTAAATTAGTAAAAAGGGCCAATAATAATGAAAATAACGTTTTCTAAAACATTCGGCTAAAAACGGGTGGAAAATAGTTAAAATTTTTTGATATATCCTCACTATTTTAATAATAACCTTTTTTACAAAATGAATTTTTTTTTGTGAGAGTAGTCTTGTTGGAAAGAGGACTTATGGGGCTTTGATTTGAGTACAACAATGACCCAATTCGGAGTCCAAATAAGGGTGATATGACCAAAAGAAGTTAGCCCTGTGTAGTCAGGTCGTTCGAGCAGACGTTAGGCGCTCGAGCACCCAACTTTCTTCCATGTGAGCACTCGAGTGGACAGGGACCCGCTCGAGCGCGCTAACACCCGAGAAAACCCCAGACTTGTCCCTGCTTTGAGTTTCAAACTCCAAAACTCTCAAATACTCACAACAATGCTTCGAATCCATATTTTCAACCCATAAACAATGAATTTAAGTTTTCTAAATCTCTTTTCAACAACCATTCTTCAATATTTTGGTAAAAAACCCTCATGGACATGAAATCAAACTCAAATCACACATAGACCTACCAATTTATCAATTAAATATGCAATTGACTCAATTTTGTACTCATTTACTCAAAATATCAACCCAAATCTTTACATGACATGTGAGATATTCTAAATCCTACCTTGGATTGGCTCAAAAGCTTGTGATTTTCTTCAAATTACTCTCCTAGGGTTTGGATGTTGGGTTTTCTTGCTCTCCCAAAGCTTTATCTTCAATCTTCTTGCTCCAAAGCTTGATCTTCACCTTGCTCACCCATGATCAAGCCTCGATATTCAAGATTTGAGAATGGTAGGTTAGGGTTTCTTGAGGTGGAGAAGATTCTCCATCAAGGAGAGGAAAAGAAGAGAGAGAGAGAAGAGATGAAGAATGGTTTGGGTTTCTAACATGACTAACACATGTATATATTTTATTTACTTTTTCCAAATGTTCCCAAAGGCTCTCGAACCTTCAAATTGATTTCGATAGCTCGCTCGAGCGGACCTTCACCGCTCGAGCAGTGATCCCTGAACCAAAAATTTAACATATTCCTTTAAAATAAAACCCAATCTCCAACCTCATTCTCATGACCTCATTTTAACCTTTTCCATTAGCATGTTATCAAAATTTATCGTTATTTTAGATCTTAAAATTATTCAAAAACTCATTAATTCGTTCATGAACCTCCATATTATTAAAACTCATACTCCAATTTTTGTCACACCACAATATTGAACTAAAAGCGAAGATCAACAAAATAAATACGTACCGGGTTGTCACAACCTTCCCCTCTTAGGAATTTCGTCCCCGAAATTTGATCCTCCTTATGACTCAAAAAGCTTGGGTATTTGGTCCGGATATCTGACTCTTTCTCCCAAGTCCCTTCTTACACACCATGATGTCACCATAAACCTTCACATAGGATAAAGTCTTACCTCGTATGACTTGTTGCCGTGTATCCAGAATCTTCATCGGTAGTTCTTCGTAAAAAACATCTTCTCGTAGTCACACTCTTGACCAGGCTATCACGTGAGATGAGTCGGCCTCATATTTTCATAATATCGACACAAGAAAAACATCGTGTATAGATGAAAGTTGCGGTGGCAAAGCCAGTTGATACGCTACTTCCCCAATTTGTTCAAGTATTTCGAAAGGTCCTATGAACCGTGATGACAACATTCCGCCTTTGCCAAACCTTACCAAGCCTTTCTTCGATGACACTTTTAGAAATACAAAATCCCCAACTTCAGACAATAATGGTCGTCCCCGTCTACCTGCATAACTTTCTTGGCGACTCAGAGCTGCGATCAAACGCTTTCGAATTGTGGCAACCTTTTCGGTTGTTTCCTTCACTAATTCGGGACCTAGCAATGAGGCTTCTCTAACTTCGGTCCAATACAACGGAGATATACATGGTCTTCCATACAAGGCTTCACATATGGCCATCTCGATACTTGCTTGGTAACTGTTGTTGTATGCGAACTCAACTAGGGGTAGGTGATCTTCCCATGAACCGCCAAAGTCCAACACACAAGCTCGTAATATATCTTCCAAAATTTGAATCATACGCTCGGACTGACCATTGGTTTGAGGATGAAATGACGTACTAAAGAGTAAACTGGTTCCCAAAGTTGCCTGGAAGCCCTACCAAAATCGTGTGATAAATCGGGGGTCTTTGTACGATACTATCGATATGGGTACACCATGTAATTGTACAATCTCTTGAACATAGAGTCTTCCCAGCATATCCACCAAGTCAATTGTGCGCATTGGTAGAAAATGTGCAGACTTTGTTAATCGATCCACGATTACCCATATCGCGTCGCGTCTGTTCGGTGATCGAGGAAGGCCAGAAACAAAGTTCATCATCACGTGTTCCCATTTCCATTTTGAAACTGGTAATGGTTGAAGCATGCCTGCAGGTCATTGATGTTCTGCCTTCACTTGTTGACATATGAGACACTTAGCGACAAACAAAGCCACATCCCTCTTCATACCTTTCCACTAAAATTGCCATCGAAGATCATGATATAGATTTGTAGTTCTCAGATGCACTGCAAGTCGAGAGTGGTGAAAATCTCATAGCACTTCATCACGACAAACCTCAGGTACAAGCAGTCTTCCCATAAATCGCAAGCCTTGGTTCGGTAAATTGGTCCATCCTTCGGCATTTTCCTTGTTGGTGACATGGTCCCCATACATTAGTGTCTCTTCATCAAATTATTGGGCCTCCATGACACGATGTATCAACATAGGTTGAGAGACCATAGCGGATAGAGTAACACGATCTTTGGCCCCAGTAAGATTAAAGTCGAATTCTCCCACCCATTCCAACATTTTCCATTCCCGTAAAGCGATATGGGCTAAAGACTTTAAGGACTTCAAAGCCTTTCGACTGAGGGCATCTGCGACAATGTTCGCCTTGCTCGGGTGATATTGCAAACTAAAATCATAATCGTCCAGGTATTCCATCCATCTCTTCTGTCTCAAATTTAAATCCTTCTGCGATAATAGGTATTTGAGACTCTTATGGTCAGAGAAAACTTCAAATCGTTCTCCATAAAGGTAATGCCTCCACATCTTTAACTCTGAAACAACTGCTACTAATTCTAAATCATGTGTTGGGTAGTTCCTTTCATGCGTTTTCAGTTGCCTTGTTCCATATGCCACAACTTTTCTCTACTGCATCAGAACACACCCTAACCCTTCATGAGACGCGTCACAATATACTTCATAACCAAGACCTCTTTCGGGTATGATCAATATCGGAGCACTAGTTAGTCGATTCTTTAATTCTTAGAAAGCATCTTCACATGCATCGTTCCATGTAAATTTGTGTCAAGGGTGATGCTAAACGGGAGAAATCTTTTACAAAACGACGATAATACCCTGCAAGGCCTAAGAAACTTCTGATATCGAACACACTTTGTGGTCTTTTCCAATCTTGCACGGCCTCTACTTTAGATAGATCAATAGTTACTCCGTCTTTCGACACAATATGTCCCAAAAATTTTACTTCGGGCAACCAAAATTCACATTTCTCATATTTAGCATAAAGCTTGTGTTTTCTTAAGAGTTGAAGCGCCACACGTAAATGCTCTTTATGGACTTCTCGGGTTGGAGAATAAATCAAAATGTCATCAACGAAAACTGCTACAAACTGATCCAAGTAACGGGTACAAAAAACGGTCTTAGGTATGTCATCCTCCTAGACCCGTAATTGATAATAAGCCGATCTTAAATCGATCTTCGAAAAACATGTAGAGCCCTTCAATTAGTCAAATAGATCATCAATCCTGGACATCGGATACTTATTCTTTACCTTAACTTGATTTAACTTTCAATAATCATTACATAATCGCAACGAGCCGTCTTCCTTTTAGCAAACAGTGCCGGTGCTCCCCATGGCGAGACACTAGGGCGAATGAAGCCCTTGCCCAACAAGTCCTGCAACTGAATCTTCAGTTCTCTCGACTCCGCTAGAGCGAAATGATAGGATGGCACCGATATTGGAACAATCCCTGGGATAATCCTTAGTCAAAAGGGTGGATAGAATCATATTCACAATAGTTAAATGGCTCATGTCACCGGGTCGAGGTGTCATCTTACCATCTTTATCCCCCATGTAAAAGAAAGAATCTCCTTCTGGAGTATACAAGAAAATTCTTCGTCAATCACAGTCAATAAACGCACCAAATGTAGTTAACCAGTCCATTCCGAGAATAATGTCAAACCCTAACATCTTCAGCACAATAAAGTCGAACACGAGATGGTGATCAGCTATTACTACTTCGCACCTTCTACATACATACCTTACTGTTGTACTGTCACCGATGGGTGTTTCGATATTTACAACAGCGTCCGACATCCCAACAAGTAAACCCAAAGCAAATTCGTCATGCACGAGTATCAAATAATACATGAGCTCAAGAATTGAAAACTAACAAAGTATCTCGTATCATTGGGGTACTGGTTGTAGTCTCGCATAGCTCAAGATTTGACGATGTACCAGTTTTTGCTATGTCATAGATCCTTCCATGGATTCCAAATGTCTGTCCCCGTCCTCTACCCATAGGTTGACGTACAGATTATACCGATGAAGCCTCCCTAGGTGCCTGAACTATCTGTGTCCCGATCTGTCGAGTTGGTTGGTCGTATATCTGCCGCTAAGTAGGTAGTGTAGTAGATGTTTCTCGATTAGCTCTTCCTTGCGGACATTCACGTCTAACATGCCCCTCTTGACCACACTGAAAAAATCTGATAGGTTCCCTCTCCGGAGGTTATCCTTGTGTTGAGTTATGTTGTTGCCTTGGTGTTTGCTTCCTTTGCGAACATTCTCTAGTCTGGTGTCTTTGCTGCCCACAAACAAAACACGCAACTTCCCTTCATTCTAGACGTGCCGTCTAGGCCACAAATGGGGGTGGGTACAGAGCGTTGGGTCTGATAAGATTTCTGCGGCGCCGAACTAGTATTACCCTGTTTCGATCTTTCCTTCTTATAAGGTCGTCCCTCAGATTGTGTTGTTCTAGCCACCGACAGTTGCCTCTTTTCTATGATCCTGCAATTGTCTAGCATAGCACTTTCTATTACCATGGCTGTCTCAACTACTTTTGAGAAAACCCTCAATTGAAACCCTACCACTTTCTCTCGGATAGCGGGTCGTAAACCCCTTTCGAACCTCCTAGCCTTCAATTCCTCTGTTGACACCATTTCTGGCTCAAACTTTGATAAGCTAGAGAACTTTGATTCATATTGCCAAACGAACATATTTTCTTGTATCAACGATAGAAATTCCTCTCTATACGTATCTAGAATAGAGTCAGGGAAATATTTTTCCTGAAATACCACCATAAACGCGGCCCATGTACCGTCCATTGTCGTCTTAGCAAACTCCCACCAATCATTTGCCTCTTCCCGGAGTTGAAAGGTAGCGAAACCAACCCTAAGATCATCTTGCACTATCTACAAAGTATCTAAGATTTGGGTGACTACCTTTAACCATTATGTCGCCATTCGAGGTTCAGGTTCCCCAGCATAAGTATGAGGGTTCAAACGTTGAAATTCTCTCATCATCAACGCAGCCCTTGCGTCTGTATCCCGTGCTCTCCCTTCGTTAGTCCCAGCCCCAAATAAAGTCCTCAAAGTATTTAGTATCTGTTGATTCACTTCTGCACCCCCAACTAGTTCCTGTGGGGCGTTGATATCTCCTTCAAGAACTAGCGTTCTCTCGCCCCCCAGGCCGCGACCGCGACCTATACCTCTTTCTTGCCTAGGAGGCGTCACTATACGAAAAGAAAGCGAACGTCAATACATAATTCGTAAACAAATCGACACTCCCGTCTCGAATAGATTAAATTTTAAGTGCAAACAGGGCTAACCCTACTCAAACTTAATCACACTAACACATAAAAACATACCAAGGGAATGCCCCGAAGTAACGCGACAATTTAGCAACTAATTCAGATTTCTCATAGAAAGAACGTCGGCCAAACGCTTTTCTATTTCGAATCCCAAAGTAGTTGATCGGATGCCAAATGGCAAGCCACATCACCTCATGACTCAACCTCCATACTCATATAAACACAGCATGCACAAAGCAATACAATCACAATCCCATGCAAGCACACAAACCATGCCGCGTAGTGGTGCCTAATGATCATCAAACAATTCTCATACAAAGATCATCCTCACTTCCCACGTCTCCTAGGTATCCGAACCTAGAGCTCTGATATCATTCCGTCACGATCCAAACCCGAGTTCGTGAACTAACCCCAAAACATGCTATACATAAACGATATCCACAGGTAATACTCTAAGACGTAAGAGAATATTGCATATAACATTCAAATGATTTAACAAAACGATCCAAGATCCAAAATTACATTCCCAAGTTTACCACAGAGGTTTGAGATAACATACATTCAACATTAACTATCACTTTCGTTAGTTTCATGTACAACAAAAACAAAGAAATTATGGCTCCCATTCTTTGCCTTTTCCAAAAGCATCCAAAGAATTGGTGTCACCCCGCTCTTCGGAACCTGAAATTTGTTTGACATATATACATGAGCTGAAGCTCGTAGGATAAAGATTAACTCATATATAA
>JAULJZ010141613.1:0-10580 GCA_032270985.1 Heliamphora pulchella | reverse complement strand
TTTAATTTTATTTTAATAAAATTAATTTTTCATTTTATGAGAATCTTTATGAGTAATGTATGTATATCATTTCTTTATTATATATGGTTGTTCAATATTCTGTATAGTATTTAATCTGGTGTGTAGAGTATGATTTATATACAGAAGATCAGATTTTATATTCTTACAGAATATAAGTTTTATATTCACAGTTTAGATGGAAATGGACATGCAATTGGTACGACTGTGGCACAGAGTTTTAGTAGGCTTGTCTTGGTTAGGGAAAACAAATAATAGCGTCGTTTATTGTTCCGACTCTCTGTACTAGTACACTTTGTGTGTATTGAATGGGATATTTGGGATAATTAATTTTATATTAACTATATAAATTAATTTACACCCCAAGATTATTATGAATAGTGGTTATCCTCTTAATCTTGAAATAATTACTGATTTGCATATATTTAATATTCGTTGTTTTGATTCATTAGATGGTGCGATCTTATATGTGTCTATATTTCCGGTGAGTTAGATAGCGGTATTATATATATGGCAAATATTAATTATTGACGAAATTCATGTCCCGAAAAATCAGGATTGACGATAACCCCTTAAGGATGCTTATAAGTTTTGACCGAGGCAAACCCTGCAGGTGGAATTAATTATCCGGCGGCTAAATAAGTTAAACGGAAGTGCTTAAGTAATATATCAAGATGACGATTAAATTAAATTATTAGTAATTAAATTTAATTGGCGGGTATCGAGAATCTTAACATGGGGAGAAATTGTAAGCATTTAATAACAGGAGCTCAATGCAAGTAGATCTTGAGATTATGGGTCAGAGTGTAATTATAGTTCTTTAGTGGTGCGAACTATAATTCAGTATTTTATAAAAATTGCAGAAACCGCTGCATGTCTTTCCATAATTGCAGAAATCTTTAGTAGGTGTCTGTGTTCCACTGGAAGTCTAACTCATAATTATTCCCTATATCCCTACTGTAGCCTGATATATAAGCTGGTAGGCTGAACCAGTTTGAGATTGGTAGTTCATATATCATTATTATTATGATATTATTTTTATCTTTCAAGGCTTAAATATATCAAAATTCTACCGATACGAGTTCTCGGAGGATCGTAGCCCGCACTAAATTCGAGGATCGCGTAAGGGAATATAGTAGAAGATCAGACTGGAGCTTCAACTCGGAATCAAGTTGTAGTTGAAAATTAGATCGATAAGAGGTATTCATCTAAATTATCTTTGTTTGCATGGGTTTTATTTTGATTGTTCTTCGTCAAAAGTTTTATTTGGAACCCGTTTCGGCGTTTGCCCATCCAGTTAATTTTTTACCCAAAATCGTTTACAAAAATAATTATCTTGGCAGTATTACCTTCAACAAATTGGTATAAGAGTCATTTTGTTTTTGTTTACGGTTAATCATGGCCGGGTAGATTTAGAATTGTACTAACTTTGTTTTGCAGGCGTTCTAAATCTCGATTTTATGATCATCATTTATTTTCATGTTTGATTGAATGCGTGAATGATGATTTTATTAATTTTTTAATCACATGGGTTGACTGTGATAGATTAAATTTTTTTAGATCGAATGTGAGCCTACGGGACATAGGTTTCAATGTAAATTTTTTTATGTTCTTTAAGTTTTTTTTTTCTAATTTATTAGAAATAAAAAATAAGAACAGGTATGGAAGAAACCGTGGTGGTTGACGGCGCTAACCGGCGGTGGTTCCGGTGGTTTTAGCTGCAAATAAGTTTTTTTTTATTACTTTGCAATATTTTTTTTTCTCCAGAATTTTTTTTCTAGTTAAATAAAAAAAAAATTCAAAGCCGCCGCTGCAGCCAAACGCTGCTTTTAAGCAACAACATCAATCCAGCCGGTTCCCATGCCAAACACGGCGCAGTCCAAGCGCCCTGAAACAAAAGCAGCAATTTCCCAACACAGTGGCCGCTGCAGTGACCCATGAAATCAGTAAAATGTGATTTTGAATCCTAAGCGGTTTGCCCAATCCAAAACTGTAGCACCCTACAGTGCAACAGTGGGAGCCGGATTCCCACAACAGAAGTTTTTTTTGGTACCAAACACTGGCTACTGTTTCGGTCTCCAAGTGCTGCGGCAAAACAGTGGGCGCTATTTTCCATACAATAAAGTGGGGCTGATTTTTTTTTTTCAAATCAGTAGCGGCATCAAGCAATAGCAGTTTCCAAAAGGCCTTAGGAATCACAGGCAAAGCTTGAATCACGGTTTCCAAACAGCACCAGGCTGTTTTGGTTTTTATCCCAAAAGCAAGGGGATTTGAGCAGTGTTTATCCGAAACAGAGAACAAGCTGCGGCAACACTGTTTTGGTGATAATAAAACAGTGGTTTCCCATTGGGATTAGATAAGTGCAGCAGTCCAGCAGGCGCCGATTTTTTCAAAAGGTAGTTTCTTTGAAGTTTGAATTCTGCAGTAACTAAAAGACTGAAAGCTTATTTTAAATAGGATACTAAAATTCTTTAGAGTTTTAGATGGATCATAAAATCAGAATTTATATTTATTTTACATTTAATTTATTTTTTTATTAACTGCGTGGATGTGATATACATTGGTTTTATTTATCCTGTTAATTTAATTAATTCGAATATTTGGTTTTAATTAAAATATTTTGTAATAGAAAATAAAATTAAGTTTTTTTAATTAATTAATTTTAATTAAATGAAAAAACTTTAAATATTTTATTTTTTTTACAAAATATCACGTTTAAAGATGATATTTTTTAAATAAGATATCTTAAAAAAATGTGAAAATTAATTCTGAATTTTGAATTAATTAAATGAAAAAATATTTAATTGAAATAAATTATTATTTTTCAAAAAATGTGAAACGAAAAGTAAAATAAATAAATGTCTTAATCACTGCCTTAACTAAAAAGCTGGAGGAAAAACTGTGTATTTATTAAATTTTGTTTGTTATGTATTTAAACACGAAAAGATAGTTTGATAAATCAAAATATTTAAAATCGTGTACACGGAAAGATACTTGATTTTTTCAGATCATGTGACTTTCGAAAGATGGTTTGATAAACCAGAATCTTTGAAATTGTGTACACGAAAAGATATTTGATTCTTTCAGATCGTGTGACTTTCAAAATTAATTAATTTATTTTAATTAAACGGATTTTTATAATCCTAAAAAATGTTTTAAAAATCTAAGTGGGAGAGGGAATTTATTCACAGATAAATCTCGCGGTCTCCATTACCAGTTTGTAGGCAATACAATTAAACCCTGCGTATCGGCAGTAAGGTCTTCCTCCCCAACGGACAGATTAATTGCGGTATCGCCAGTACAAACATTCTTTAGGGATAATTCTAGATAATTATTAGTGTGGACCACTTCTCAACTAAAAGGTTCATTACGAAGCGATTAATTTGGGATTAGGTGATGGTTAACACTTATCTGTATATAATAGTATATTCTCCAACTTAGTCATTGCTATTATATACTGGACCGAAACTATGTCAGCTATTTAATTTTTACTTGGCATGGTAATTTGCCTAGATAGTAAAATTAAAAGAAATTGGCATGCCTTGTCTTATGATGGATAGTCGACGTTCACCCAACGTGGCATGCTATTCACAGGTTACCAGACTGCTGGTAAATTAATTTTAAAATTGTAGAGGGAACCAAATTAAAATGAATTCAAAGTTTTGCTTATCATAATTAACGGTTTTTTAATTATGTGATTCTTAGGATTAAAATAAATTTCAACCCACTCGCTTCAATACTCAAAGAAAACAAACTTATGGGATCAAATTTTGTTGACTGAAAATGTAATTTTGATATAGTTTTAACTACAAATGGTATTATTTCAATACTAGAAAATCTGTTTGTTTCTGAAAAAGGTTCTTCCTCGGGGGCGAAAGGCATGAAGAGGAAAAATGTTTAGAATAAGGGAGACACAGTTTTCAGGGTAGTTAGTGGGCCACGGACTAGTGTGAAAAAATCAAAAGACAGATGTTTTCATTGCAACCAGACCCGACACTGGAAAAAACTATGCCCAGTATTTCTCAAAAAGCAGAACAAACAGGATAATTTCTATTCATTAGTTGTGGAAACATGTTTAGCGGTGTTATCTACTGGTACCTGGTGTGTAGATATGGGAGCCACTAATCATATCTTCAATTCATTGCAAGAGTTTCAGAAAGCCCGATAACTTAGTGATGGGGAGATTTACCTACATATGGGCAATAATACAAAGGTAACAACAGTTGCAGTAGGAGATGTCACTCTCAGTTTTGGTAGAGATCGGATTTTAATATTGAGAGATTGTCTTTATGTACCTTCCATTAGAAGAAACTTAGTTTTCGTTTTTGAATTGGCTAAAAATAGATATTTAGTTTTCGTGCCTTTTCTCGAGCTCGTCAGTCTTGAGGATCCATTTCTTCTGCTCGAAGCCGTTCCAGAGTTGTATCTTCCTCCTCCGGTAGTGATGGTGCTGATAGTGACGGCTTGGAGATTCTTTTTGAGGATGTCAGTTCTGACAAGGCCGGTCCCTCTTCTTGCCGAGTCCGCTCAAGGCGATAGTGAGAGAGATCCCCCCCTCAGATACATTTACATACATTTGGTTTTTCGTGCTTGCATGCCGCAGTTTGGTATATTTCTATACATTTATCTGATTTATGGGCCTGCATGCCCCAGTTTGTTGGTTATTGGGCCTAGGTGCCTTAGTTTACATTTTGATACATTTTACCATATTCTGATGCATTTTAGGCCTCCGTGCCACTCACTAATTTATGTACATCTTGTTTACATGGTTTATCTTACTTACTGCACAAATTGTCCTGGACGCATGATATAAGACTCAAAACACAGATTACAGAAATTGCAAACATGTCCACCAATTTTTAACATGGCGGTCGCCATAATCCAACATGACGGTCGCCACATGTATCAAACGTCACATAGCGGTCACTTAGTCAGCAAGGTGATGCCATTGTACTGTCTACTTTCAAGTTGGCAACCCCATACTCTAAGGTAGTAGTCGCCACCATTAATGTACCATTCTCTGAATTTCTCAATTTCCAACCTTTTTATGCCTTATAAATACATCCCTAGAAGCCCCATTTCCTGTCACTCTCACTCAGATGGCTTCTTTCCATGGTCCACTTTTCTCATGGATTAAGGAGTTCTCCCACATCGTACGCCTAAACTTTGCCTCGTTTGGCATTAACTCCCTATTTTCCCTGATGGCCGTTAGGATTGACAGACCATTATTGAAAGCTGCTACTCAATTATGGGACCCACAAACCATGTTTTCCATTTTGGTTTGGAGGAGTTGTGTCCCACTATGGAGGAGTTTGCTACTATTCTGGACCTGACCCCGTAGAGTTCCGTTGCTGTTCCAGCTTTCTTCCTTTCGACTCGACAATAGATAACACAACTCTGTGGCCTGTCCAGGATGGAAGCTTCTCTCTTAACATCTAACGACTGCCTTAACATTCCTTGGATTATTGATAGGTTTCGTTCTATCGGCGATCTTAGTGACCTTGACTTTCAGTTGCGGCAACGATATGCTCTGTGTTTTGCCTCTTGGCTTGGTACCTCTTTGTTCCTTCTGATGGACGAGTTAGCGGCACACTAGTGGACATTGCGGGCCAAATGTCGTTGGGGAAAGACTTTGTTCCACTGGTTCTAGCTGAGACTCTAATTGTCCTAGATGATGTTCATCGAGACGAGACTACTACCTTTGCTGGCAGTCCCTTACTTCTTCAGGTAAACTCAACACCGTTCACATTATCAGCTAAAAAAACACACTACCCCTGATAGTTTCCTCCCATTTGCCTCTTTCACGAGTCTTCAACGATCAATTATCCAGCCCCGGCCTTTGTCAGAGGCCTTTTGTTGCACCCTCAAGGGGGTCTGTTTCATCCCAACTCAACCATAACAGGTGCATTCATGCCAAATCGTACCCAAAATTCTTGTATACTCATAGTTTGTTATATACATTGATGTCCTTTAAGGTCACTCTTTCAGCTCCCCGGCTATTCCCCTTTTACCCCTTTATCTAGTTCAGGCTCGATTTCTAAGAGCTTATTATCACATCCTCTGTCCATCTCGTAATTCTCATTGGGTATCTAGGACTCCTTTTTAACCTTCTTTTCTTCTTTACACAGCTTTCCTCTTACTGCTTTCTCATTCCTTTTAATTTCTTTTGCAAATTTGGCTGATGGAGAAGGTGAACCTCATGTAGAATCCTCCTACAGATAGGTACAGTGCTGTAGCTCTCTTTTGCCGTTCTTACTACCAGATATGTAGCTCCGAGGCATCTTGGCGACAGTATCTCTCTTCCTTGACGGGTTCAGACATCACTTGGCAGTGTTCCTGGTAGCGGATCCCCGCCATGATCCTAACTACTATGGATTACCCTGGCGTTCTACTGATCGGCTTACGACTGTCCACCTTCTATTATCCTCATCGAATCATGTGAAAGTTTAGTCGGAGCCAGATTATCTTTCACAGTGTCTGAGGTCATTTATTTTCGTCTTCACTACGGGCCCCGTTTTTAGCATTATATCAGGATGCTTAGCTGTCTCGTTCACGGATGGAGATGTAGGAGCTGCAATGCTTCGAGCTTTCTGCCGAGTATAGTGTATAGCTGATGCAGGATAGGGAGAAGAGAGATAAAGAAGAGGAGAAACATGCAGCAAAAAGGAGGAAGATTTGAGGCATCTTGCTTTGTTCTAAAGATTTCATAGTTTTTCTTTTATTTTGTTTGTAGAGTTTGGGACTTGCGCACCCTCCTTTTTATTTTCAAGACCTTGTACTCAAAGCTAAAGTAATGAAAATCCCACATTATGTTTAAGAAGATTCAAAATTATTCAAAAATTTTTGATTTTTGCAATTAAATGACTTTATTATCGAAATCCACAAAAATAAATTTGCACTGGTCTTACTCAGATTCAAAGATGGTTAAAATGAAGGATGTGATCGGACTTCTTAAAAGAAGCTGCCTACGTATCCCAAGAAAGTAGAATCAGGCCTTAACATAGTTTGGGCTCGGTTTACTCTCGGGTGTTGACACTCTCCTTTTATGATGTCTTAACTTTTGCCAAGGTCGCCATTTTGGGTTTTCGGCCTTGTGGGCCGCTTTAACCTTTTCTTGAGCCGCCTTTTCAATTTTCAACTCAGTGAGCTTTTATTTTATTTTTATTTTTACCCCAAGGCTAGTACTTTTTGAACTGGTTAAGGTTGACTAGAGTGGAGAACACATTGCCATCTAGATCCATAATAATAACTGCAGTACCAGTCATAATGGTTTTGATTAGAAACGGTCCAGACCAATTTGGCTTGAACTTGCCCCTTTGGTCAAAGATGGGAGCTCTGATTTTCTTAAGACGCAAATCTCCTTCTCTAAGATCACGGGTCTTGACCTTCTTGTTGAATGCTCGAGCTATTCTCCTTTGGTATCCTTGTATATGAAACAGAGCTTGTAGCCTTCTTTCATCAAACAAAAGTAACTCTTTCATTCGGTTCCTCTGCCATTCTTCTTTTGAAATATTGGCCTCAGCCACTACTCTTAGTGAAGGGATTTTCACCTCAATGGGCAACACAACTTTCATCCCATATACTAAAGAATATGGCGTAGTTCCCGTTGAAATTTTAATCGACATCCTGTATCCCCAGAGTGCAAATGGTATATGTTTTAGCCAATCCTTATGTGAGTTGATCATCTTTTGTAGAATTTTCTTGACGTTCTTGTTTGTTGCCCCGACTGCTCCATTGGTCTGTGGCCGATATGGTGATGATTTGTGGGCCACTATCTGGTATTCTTCGAAGAGATTCAAGATCGCACCTTCGAAGTGTGAACTATTATCCAAAATAGCCTCATGAGGGACCCCGTACTGGCAAATGATGTTCTGTTTGATGAACTTGACAACATGAGAGGCTTTCAGTACCTAGTAAGAGGTAGCTTCCACCAATTTGGTGAAATAATCAATGGCCACCAAAATGAACTCGTGCCCATTTGACGCGCTCGGTGTTACCTTGCCAATCACATTAGTATCCCATATTGAGAATGGCTATGGTGACGTCAAGCTATACAGTTGAGATGGAGGAACGTGCATAAGATTTGCATGAATCTGACACTTATGGCACTTACGCATGAACTGTATACAATCTGTCTCAATTGTCATTCAAAAGTATTCTTGTCGTAAGATCTTCTTTGCTAAGATGTTTTCTCTCTTATGAGGCCCACAAACTCCTGTGTGTATCTCTTTCATCAGTTCCTGCCCTTCTTCACTGTTGACACACAACTTGTTGACCCGAGAATGCCCTTGTTTCTACAATCTTCCCCCGTAAATGAAAAACTGTGTAGATAATTTTTGTATTGCTCTTTTATCCTTTTTACTGGTAAACTTGGGATATTCTCCTTTCTTCACGAAGTTCTGAATGTCAAAATACCACGAAAGTTTGTCGGTGCTTTCCTCGATTGCAGCTATCACCTCGTATGTTTGCTTTCTCTTTTGCTCGATTATTAAAGGCCTCATTCTTATTCCGGGTGGTATGTCAATCATTGATGCTAGAGTAACCAGTGCATCAACAAATTTATTCTGCAATCTCGGCACATGAGTGAAGACTACAGATTCAAAGCACAGTATTAGTTTTTCTAGCTCTTGATGGTAGAGAATCAATGTTAAGTCCTTAACCTTCCATTCTCCTATTGCCTGTGAGACCACCAATGCTGAGTCTCCCATGACTTCCAGCTTCTTTGTCCCTAGTTCTAAGGCTGCCTCCAATCCAGCTAAGCATGCTTCGTACTCAGCTTGATTGTTGGTGACTTCAAAATTGAGATTCATAAACAAAGGAACGTGCGATTCGTTAGGAGTGACAAGAAGAACTCCTATTCTATAGCCATACTAATTGGATGCACCATCAAAATATATAGTCCACTTATCGTCCCCAATTGCCATTAGCTGTTCATCAGGGAACTAGAATTCTGCGTCTTCATCTCGCTCAACCGGTTGGTCGGCTAAAAACTCTGCTATCGCTTTGCCTTTGACTAACTTTCGGATGACATACTTAACATCAAATTCTGATAGTAACATCAGCCAACGGGCCAGCCTTTCTATTAATGCCGGCTTCTCAAATAAGTATTTCAATGGGTCCATTCAGGATATTATGTTCACTGTGAAAGATAACATGTAATGTCTCAACTTTTGAAAAGCTCAAACCAAAGCCCAGCATGTCTTTTTTAACAATGTATAACATATTTCTAACCCCATCATCATTTTGCTCAAGTAATAGATCGCCTTTTCAATCTCGATTTCTTCTTCTTGTGCTAACGTACATTCTATAGCTGAATCAGTCACTGATAAATAGAGAATCAATGGCCTATTAGGTTTGGGAGGAGCCAAAATAGGTGGGCTTTGCAAGTACTGACGTGTAGCTTTGATGGCGTCTTGGCATTTCTGATCCTATTCAAATTTGACCCCTTTCTTTAGTAAATGGAAGAGTGGCTCACAGGTAGTTGTCAGTTTTGTGATGAATTGGCTGATGACCTATATCTTATGCAGAAAGTCCTTGACTTCTCGCTCGGTCTTTGAAGGAGGCATCTCCAAGATTGCCTTAATCTTAGAAGGGTCAACTTTAATACCTCGTTGAGTAATCATGAATCCAAGCATCTTGTCGACGGTGACTGCAAAGGCAAACTTTTGTGGGTTGAGCCGCATCTTGTATTTCTGAATCCCTTCAAAGAACTTTAGCAAAGCTACAATGCGGTCATCCCTATCCTTGGACTTTACTATTATATCATCCATGTACACTTCAACCTCCTTATGTATCATGCCACGCAGTAAAGTAGTGGCAACCCTCTGATAGGTTGCCCCTGCATTCTTCAAACCAAACTGTTAGGGTTGGTATACTAAAAACTATGATTTGAGTATCTCATTTTATTTTAATAAAATTAATTTTCTATTTTATGAGAATCTTTATGAGAAATATATGTGTATCATTTCTTTGATATGCATGGATGTCCAATATTTTGTATAGTATTTAATCTGATGTGTAGAGTACGGCTTACACACAAAAGATTAGATTTTAGGTTCTTGCAAAATATAAATTTTATGCTCACAGTTTAGATGGAAATAGACATACCATCGGTACGACTGCGGCACAGAGTTTTAGTATGTCTGTCTTGGTTACGGAGAATAGATAATAGCGTCGTCTATTGTTCCGACTCTCTATGCCAGTATACTTTGTGTGTATTGAACGGGACATTTAGGGTAATTAATTTAGTACTGACTACTAGCTATATAAATTAATTCACACCCCAAGGTTATTATGAATAATGTTTATCCTCTTAATTCGAAAATAATTATAGATTTGCATATATTTAATATTCGTTGTTTTGATTCATTAGATGGTGCGATCTTATATGGATCTATATTTCCGGTGAGTTGGATAGCGATATTATTTATTTAGAAAATATTAATTATTGACGGAATCCACGTCCTGAAAGATCGGGATTGACTGCTTAAGAATGCTTATAAGTTTTGACCGGGCCAAACCCTGCAGGTGGATTTAATTATCCGGCGGTCAAATAAGTTAAG
>JAULJZ010141581.1:0-10582 GCA_032270985.1 Heliamphora pulchella | reverse complement strand
CGAGCGGTGAGGAATCCACTCGAGCGGACTCCTCTAGGTAGCGTCTTATTGAAAATTATTTCCAAACGAGGTTTTTCTTAAATATTTTTGGACTATCATTTGGGGTATAATTTGTCTGTATTCAGGGTTGTTTACAAAAGAAAATTGTCTTTTTCTTTATTTCTAAAATATTACTTTAGTCTTATTATTTCGAAATAGGGGCGTTACAGATATAGATTGAGATTGATTGGTTGTGATTAAAGGTAGTTAAGAGCAATTAGATACAATCAGAGGCGATTTAGACTACGTGAGACAATGTTTACACATATCTGGTATTACGACGAGTTCAAATCGTGGGGGACTATCAAACACAATGCTAACGGTAGTAAAAAGTTCAGGTTTTGTGATTAAATTTTTTAATGGTCACAACGGCTTCACTTTTTGGCAGCAAATGATGTTGAATATTTTGACGTGCGAATGATTGATCAAGGCCCTTAGGAAAATGTTAGAAAAACCAAAAACAATAAAGGATATAGAGTGGAAAAAGATGCGGACTTGAGGAACAGTATGATCTAATTGTATCTCAAGAATAACACTCTTTGAAAATTTTTTAACAAAAGTGATCTGGCAGAACTTTGGGCTATGTTGGAGAGAACGTATAAGTCCAAAACACTGATGAATTGATTTTCTTTAAAGAATCAGTTATTTGCTCTTCAGATGACAGATGAAGCAAATTTTATAGAGCATATGGACAAGTTCAACAGGATACTAACAGAATTAGATTCTATTAGTACGAAGATTGAAAATGAGGATAAAGTAATTCTCTTGTTGATTTTCTTACCTTTATCATATGATCATCTGAGAACTACACTGATATTTGGAAACGGTACCTTTTGTTTAGATGAGGTTGTTACTGTTCTCATATCTCATGAGATGTTGAAGAATAGGAAAAGTGACAAATCATCGGGAATGGAGATCATAGTTGCATTAGGTAGTGGGAAAGTTAGAAGCAGGACGACAATGAGGCATGAGGGTCTAAAAGAAATGGCATTCCAAGTCGAGAGGTTACAAGGTGACGTGCTACTATTGTGACAAAAAATGCCATCTAAAGAGTAATTATTCGAAGTATAAGGAGGACAGAGGAAAAGAACAATCAATATAAACTACAATTATAGTAGGCTCCAATTATGAAGAATCAGATGTGCTCACAGTTACTTCAAGTACAGAAAAATCATATTAGATAAGAAATTCTAAATGTTCGTTCCGCATGTGTGCAATCAGATAGTATTTTGATATGTATCAGTCATGCGATGGGGGTACTGTTAGGATGACAAATAATACAGTAAGTAGAGTTGCTGGTATAGAGACATTATAGTTTTGTAGGCCTGATGGGACTGTTTTGATCTTGACTGGGGTTAGACTTGTGTCGAATTTAAAGAAGAATTTGATTTTCTCTAGGATGCTAGATTTAAGAGACTTCAGGTTCTCATTCAGATGTGGAGTTCTTTGGGTTTCGAAAGAAAACATGAATGTACTGTAGGGACAGATGATTGACAACCTATACAGGCTTGTAGGGAGTACTGTGACATGTGGAGCTACTACCAGACATCAGATGAGTAGTATAGGTAGACGACATATAAAGACAAAGTTTAAGAGTGATCAAGGTGAATAGCAATTACGGAGAAGCACGCATAATAGGCGCAGGGATACACGAAAAAAACATTATAATACATGTGCGCATGTGAGTAAATTAGATGGTGTGCAGAATGCCGACAAGAAACGACAGCAATAGTTGATGGATGTTCACAGGAAAGTTTCGAGCAACGAGACTAATATAACAGACATGACGAATAGGTGTACACTTTGACAGAAACAAGTCTCATTTTCTCTTGATTTGGTTAGTAGCGATGATCTCTCCGATTGTGTACACAAAAGGGAAGAGGTGGAGTCACGTTCTTCTACAAAGTACTGAGTTTTGTGGGGCACCCAGGTTGAGGTGCAAGCATCTCATGTAGATGTGCGAGCCATGCTGTCTGGGTGTGACAATTCGACGATGACAGTAGAATTAACATCAACGCTGGTTATCTTCAGAGTAGTTTGCAAAATTCAAGCCAACGTGGAGATTGTTAGGTTAGGTGTCTTGTATTCTACCAGGTTGTATTTATTATATTATTTGGTCTATATGCAATTAAGTTGGGATGAGATTAGAAGCTCACTAAAAATTCTTTATGTATGAGGATTATAATAATATGGGCTTATAGGCTTTTAGGGTTTCTACGTGTACCTATAAATAAAATAATAGTGGAGCTCTAGGGTTATAGAAAGTTTGAGAGATTAGCTAGTAGAAAGAAGGGAGACGTGTACTGTACTCTTTTACATTCGACATAGTAGAATATTTTTTCTTGCTCGTGGATGTAGGCCGGTGTGGAACGAACCACGTATGTCGTGCCCCGATTTTTTTTTAGGTTGTTAGGTTTTCTCTTTTCTTCCTAAAAATCCCAAAAAGAAATTTTTTTAAGTATAAAATGCGACACAGTTGAGGTTTTTAGTTTATCGGGTCATAAACTTAAAAAATTAGAGTCGCCACCTAATATTAAGTTTGGGTGTGTCAGGTTATCCTTTAAAAATATTTTCAAAACAAAGTTTGGAAATTAAGTTTTAAATGTTGAAAAAGGAAAGAGAATGCCAAAAAATAATTTTTGTTTGAAAAATTGCGTTTTAGCCGGATCCAATTTGAAATGACTCATTTTGGTACGCAAGTAAAATGAGCGATGGATTCGAAAATTCACTGTTGCGAGTTGAGAAGGTGTTAGGCACCCAACATCATTCTTTCGGTACCAATTCCCTTTATTAATCTTTTGGTTTAATAAATTATTTTCAAATTTTATGCATCCTGCAAAAGAAATGTATTTTTGGAAAAAAAATATAGTTTCAAAGATTTTTTTTTAGGTAAAAGAAGAAAAGGAGGGTGAAGGAGATGTAGGTGCAGAAAAAGCTTACTTTATATTTTCGGCGAGCGCATAGTTGTATATTCTTGTGTTTTATTGTAGACATGAAATGTATTTTAAATAATGTGGTTGAGTTTAATCAAATTGCCTATGTACTATCAAATGGAAATTAGGTCATTCGTAGTTCGTGCATAAATGCACGGTTTGGTGTGTGCCTAAAATAGCAAGCATATGGATCATGAATAAAATGCTTTTATTAAAAATAGCATTTTCGTAAAATAAAATCAATTAAAAGGTTTATTTTTTTTTGATTTGGTAGAAAAATATAGTTTAGTTGATTATTTAAAAGAAAAAATGGTTCGAAGGTTTGTTTTTTATTTGGTTAGAAAAAGGGCATTGCGTTGGTTGTTAAAATAAAACCAATTAAAAGGTTTGTTTTTTATTTGATAGAAAAATGGCATTATATTGGTTGTTAAAATAAAACCAATTAAAAGGTTTATTTTTTATTTGATATAGTAGTTTGTTGGTTGTTTAAAAGAAAACCAATTGAATGGTTTACTTTTGATTTGATAGAAAAATGGTATTTGGTTGTTTAAAAGAAAATCGATTGAATGATTTATTTTTAATTTAGTAGAAAATAATATTTTTTTGGTTGTTTAAAAGAAAACCGATTGAGTGATTTATTTTTTATTTGGTGGAAAATAACGTTTTCTTGATGTTGAAAAAAAAAACGATTGAATGATTTATTTTTGATTTGGTAAAAAGATAGCATTCTATTAGTTGTTAAAATAAAAATTGATTAAAAAGGTTTAGGGCTTTCATTTATTAGAAAAGAAAAAGTGTTTTGTTCTATTATTTTTGGTTAGAAAACAGCATACTAATTTTTTTAGTTAGAAAACAAATTATTATTTTTTTAGTTTAAAAAAATAGTTATTTTTTTCATTAGAAAAGCAGTTATTATTAATTTTCTTGTTAGAAAATTGTTTTTATTTTATTCTTAGAAAAATAGTATTAGTTTTTTTAGATAGAAAAATAGTGTATTTTTTATTAGAAAAATAGTTTTATTATATTTTTTATAAAAATATTTTTTCATTTTTTATTTGAAAAACAGTTGTATTTTTTTATTAGGAAAATAGTTTTATTTTTTATTAAAAAAATTTTATAATTAGGAAAAAGATTTTATTTGATTTCTTATTGAAACAGTTTTATTCTTTTATAAGGAAACGTTTTATTTTTTTATTAGAAAGTTGTTATTATTATTTTTATTAGAAAAACAATTTATTTTTTTGGAAAAATATTTTTATTATTTTACTAAAATAATTTTTTTAGAATAACAGTATTTATTGTTATGTTTTCTTTGTTTGGAGAAACAGTTTAATTCTTTATTAAAAACAATGTTTATTTTTTATTAGAAAAATGAATTTTTTTTATAACCGGTTGGGAACAAGAATAGTTTGTTAAAATGTATTTTTTTATCAAAAAAGAAAATGGTTTGTTAAAAGATAAAAGATTTCCTTATATTTTTAAAAAAACGAGTAGAATAACGGCATGATTTTTTACTAAAAGAATTTTGTAAGAAGAAAGTTTATTATTTCTTGTATTTTTCATCAGCATGACGGCATGATTTTTTACTAAAACAATTTTTTAAAAAGAAAATTTTTCATTTGATTAAAAATTGAAAATTTTAAAAATTAGTTTTTTTTTAGATCTCATAAAAGATTTAGTCTTACAACTTTTATTTTAACAAATTTAATTCTATTAAATTTGAAATAATTATATTATGTCTAATTTATTTTTATTTAAAATTTAATCTTTTTTATTTTGGACAAGCGAGGAAATTCAAGTGACACATTTATTAAATTACCATAACTGTTAGGAGTGGGAAGCGATATATTTTTATTTAATTAATGTATCGATTTTATGAACTGATAAATGTATTACTTATCGTATGGGACTAAAACTGTGAAAAAATAAATACGGGACTAAAACTCTATTATTAGTTGATAATAAGGCTTATACTAAAATTATTCTTAAAATTTTGGACAGTGTAACGCATGATTTTTGATAAAAGCAATCTTAAAAAGAAAACTTTTTATTTCTTATATTTTTGGGCAACACGACAGCATTATTTTAATTTTTAAGAATATACTCGGGTAAGATGCGGGAGTAAAGAGAGATACATATATCTTAATATATTAGTTGAATATTTAACTGGGTTATATAATATTGACATAAATGTAAATGACTATAAAATAAAGTGTAATAAAATAAATGACTATAAAGTAAAGTGTAGTAAAATAAATGACTATAAAATAAAGTACAGTAAAGTAAATGGTAAATAATTGTAAAATAAAGTGCAGTAAAGTAAATAATTATAAAGTAAATGGCCGTAAAGTAAATAACGATAAAGTAAAGAAATCATTTTGTCAATGGCTTAGTTAGATCATATATATTCATGCAGGTATTTTTACCACTGATTCACAATATGCTAAATTCATAATCACTGGTGACAAAAATCGAGCAGCATAATTACTCAAAACAAGCTTGTAGCTGGCTATATGCCGGTAGAAGTTCAGCTAAAAGGGTAAAAGCGGGATCCGCGCATAAAAAAATAAATAAAAGAAAAGAAAAAGAAAGGGGAGACAGAAGGGTGAGGCTCGAGAGCAGCTTCTTTTCTCTGGAGGCTACCGGCCATTGATTTTTGGGATTGATGCTTACTGGGGGAAGGGAATATGAGAGAGAGAAAGAGAGAGAGAGAGAGAGAGAGAGAGAGAGAGAGAGAGAGAGGGAGAGCTCTTGGGCAAGAGAAGAGAGAAACAACGCTTTTTTTTTTTTTTCTGAGAAAAACTCATTTTTGAGCCTCTAAGAGGGAGCACACCTTAAACAGACATTTGAGGGAGGGACTAGCCGGCTCTATAGAGCTGTGTGACACATGTCACGATGCTGGAAAAATCCAACCAGCTCTATAGAGCCGGCGGTCACGTGGCAGGTCATGATTGGTCGGTCCTTTTACTTAGCGATTAAGCAGAGAAAGGGGTATAAAAAAGGGTATGGTTTTGACCTTAGGAGAATGTTACTAGGGTAAAAACGAAATTCCGAATCCAACCATAACTCAATTTTGCTCAATTCACTCTTGATTAGCTAATACAATATTCGAGAATTACCGAACAGTAAACTTTTGCGCTATCCTAAGTTAGTCAAATGAATTCTATTTGGTACCAAACTTGACATATGAGTCAAGTTTTAGATATACAAAATTATTGGATTAACCCCCAGAAGTTTTGATATCCCAGGAGGTCAAAACTAATACTGCGTGTTTAAACCAAAAAGGCTACCGAATTAGAGTCAAATCTAATTAGAAATGACTCCACTTCATGTTAGTGGATTCCCTTTTCAAAAATGAACGCGTATGCACTACTGGTTATGGCCACTTCATTCATTTGATTAATCTCTGAGCGAGAAACCACTGGGTGTTTGTTTATATTGAGGAAAGGGACTGAAAATGCTACCTTTTTATTTTTTATGTTTTGGAGGACCTGTTTATCCTTTTTGGGTGTATTGGGTTCGATATCGCGAATTTTCATCGTTAGATGGTTTTGGTCTTGTCACAACTACTTGTGGCATTTGCGAGCTTGTTATGGTTAATGGTTCCATTCTGAATCCTTATGGCCGAATTGTCATGATTTTTCTCGCGTTGTCATGAAAAAAAATTAAATAGGATTAATCTCTCTTTTAGAATGTTTTTTCGAAACGGGACAAAAATGGGGTGTCAACAACGTAAATCCTCAGTGTTTATTATTTTTTACTTTTTTTGTGCATGAATTTTTACTTTGGCTTGCGTTCGGGAATTGGTATTCAACCCTAATATTTTATTATATAGATATTTATATATGTGAATGTATGTGTAAAGAGGGAAATAGTGCTACATAAAAAAATTAATTAATGTTTTTAGAAAGTATGGATTGTTATATTTTAAGAGGAGAAAACTTTAGTACGTGCTCTATTTTCAGATTATATGGTATGCATTTTATAAATTCTAAACACGAGAATTCATAATTAAAAAATTACATAAATTCATAAATTAGTGACCAAAAAAACTTATAAATTTATAGAAGGTTTTAAAAAAAAAACTTAAGATAAACTAATAGGTTAGATTTTATGTTATTTGCTTTCATTCTTAGTGTTTTTTTAGCTTTTACTAAGAGTTTTTTTATTTTTTAGTCAACTATTATATACTTTTTCAATTCCTCTTATCAAGATGAGCCAAAAAAGTAAAAGCTATTAATCGAGATATGAAAAATGTTAAAAAATAAAAACAAGTTAAGTTAAAGTGATAAGTTAGATTTTATGTTTCTTACTTACATGTCTTTTGTGTTTTTTTATCTGTTAATCAAAAAAATTTATTTGTTTAATTTCTCTTGTTGAAATAATTAGACAATGCCATTTAATCTTACAGTAAAATACGTACTTTTACAATAAAGTTTAGTTTTTAGAGTTAATTAATTATTAGTGTGAGGATCCGCTTTTCTAAATACAAATTAAGAACTCTAATAGCAGATTCTGATGCTCACGAAACTATTAAAAATCCTAACAGTAAAATCTCAACATTCGCCTAACGGCGCGCCACGTGTCCCGACAACCTACGTGGGTGACGTCATAAAGTAGGTGAGCCGTACATTGTGCAGATTATGTTGTCAGGTAATATCTCTCACTTCTATGTAGTGGAGGACAGCTGTTACCGATAAGATTTAAAAGCAAATAGTAAAAAGTACACTACAGTGTAAAGTGGGAAATCTTCTCCCCACCTTTATTTTGAATTTAAAATTTGAATCCGAGGTAACAGGGACTATTATATCCTGCCATATAAATATATTAAATTATAAATTAAATAATTATGAAAAATAAATAAAATAAATTTAAAATATTCACATGAGAAGTACAATAATTATATCCCCCACTTGGAGGTAAAAAACTTTCAACAGAAGTTTCATATCATTAATAGTAAAAGAATTTGGAGAGATTGAAAATATTCTCCTCGAAGAGAATAATTCCTATTTAGGCATCTTTTTTTTTCAAGTGGTATTTCTGATATAGATGACATCCAATATTGTATATTTCTTACTATTAACCACGTGATTCTGCAGTTAAAATAAAAGGAATATATTGCTTTAATAAAGTAAATATTATAGATGTAACGTAAATTAAAAAAATAATTTTCAATTGACTTGACCCCTTAATAGTAGATTTTGATCACTATAAATTTAGTCTCGTAGATTGTCATGGTCCCATAACCATGAATCCTCGATCTGGAAAGATTTTCCCGACATCTGCCCACTGACCTCCGTTGTGAAATAAAAAAATATTATTTTCAACATTATGTGGAATCTTCCCACGAATAATTTTTTTTTCCGAAAGGAAAAAATGCTGGGATAAATTGTTCGAGGTGCTGCACATGGAATGTACACGTGGGCACTGAAGTGAGATGCCCATCGTCTTAGAGTCTTCTTTCGTCGTCTGTTGGAGAAAGGAGACTGTGAGCGCGTGGTGCTAAAAAGGGATCTACCCCATAGGGTAATAGAGGGCATTGCATTCGCTGCAGATAACTATCCACGTGAAGATGGAGGGTACTACGCAGACTCAGTACATGATTGCATGGCGGTCGTACGAGATGCTATCCGTCGATGAGTCTCCTCAGCCTACGACATAGTCATTATCCAAGAAGAATGCATCGTGCAGTTAACCACGGAGATGCTGTACGTGAGTGATGTCGTGGTTGGTCCACGAGGGATATTTAGGGTCCTACAGAAAGAACCCAATGTATCAATGATCCACTAAATAAATGTAATGAATTTTCTTTCTGTTTCATCTTAATATATTATTTTGCATCACCATCGCATGATAACGTTAACACCCCATAGCCACTGATTTTCATCCAATATTTCCTATTGTATCATGTGTATCACAACCCTATTGAGTTGGTCAGAGTAAATATCAATCACATTTAAGTTATTAAATGTTTAAAAAAAAAAAAAAATTTAATAAATTAATTTATACCTCGCAGAGTTTCATCCTTCGGAGGGTTTAACATGGTTGATCCCCTCCATGAATAGATATCTAATGATAAATTAAATAATTAATAAAAAATCAAAAAAATTATATATATATTTATGCCTCGCAGAGTTTCATCCCCCGGATGGTTTAACAGAGTTGTTCCCCCTCTCAAATGATATTTAATAATAAATTAAATAATTAATAAAAAAAATTAACATCTTAATTTATGTCTCGCAGAGTTTCATTCCCGGAGGATTTAACATGATTAATTCCACCCTCTTTATAGACATTTAATAAATTAAATAAATAATAAAAAAATTTTAAAAAACTCCCACATTAAAATTCACAATTCCAAACTTCATATAACACTACGTGGAGATTCCATTATTTCCTCCATGGGAATAAAGACTTGTTTTCCTCACAACCAAGGCTCTCACCTCTAAGGACTTCATTTGAATTGTGTGTGTTTCGTAAATTTTGGGAAAAATAAAAATTTAACTTAATCAAATATTAAAAATTATATTTAAAAATTTGTTTTATTTATACAAACAGACTATTTAAATTTAAATAACTTATTTCAATCTGAAAATTATCATTTTTATAAAATAAAATATAATTTATTTATATACTTATTTATCTACAGGATTTAAAAAATAAGCTCTTGAAAGTCTAAGCATTCATAATTTTGAGAAGAGCAAAACCTTTGATAAATTATTTAGAAAAAATGTAACATTGTTACGTAGTGTTGCCATCATAAAATTGTGTTATCATTCCATCTCACACTAATTTTATGTTTGTGTTTTTAATTCAAGTTAGTTTTTTTTTTCTGTGATTTATTTTAAAATTTTCTAATCAAAGTTTTATGAGAAATCAGTTCAAAATTGACTTGTGAAACCTACAAAAAAAAAAAAACGAACAAAACAAAACAAAAAATCAACATAATTTGAAAAGTTCGACCAAAGAAGCCGAGGCAGTGAAGTTCGTTTTTTTTTTTTTCACTTTTACAGTTTTTAAAGAATTGGTTGATCTTTTTAATAAATTAAAAATCTTAAAATAAAAAAAATAATAAAAATTTTTAAAAACAAATTTAAAGCTCCATGCTTGCCGAACGAGAGCAACAAGGTTTTTTTTTTTTAATATCTTACTGTATTTAGATCAGATTATGCATATTCATGAAAAACTAATTTTACTGTCTATTATTTTATTATTTTAGGAGCCCAATGAAAAGCAATGAAAAACAAACCAAAATAGCATATAAACTAATTGTAACACAACGTTTATAAGAGTTGAATCTAAAACATTGAAATGAGAAAATCTATAAGTTCCAAAAATTGACCATCCGCTTATACAATCACGCAGATAATTAAAAATGGTGTTTTATAACAATTAATCTAGTTGCAAACAATATATGTTATATTACACGTGAACCGTATAAATTACCACATATTTATAATATATTTGAATAGCTGGTACACTTTGTAATTACACATCACTTACAAGTTAGTAAATACACATCAATACTTGCTATGGTACGCATCAACACAAATATTTGTACCAATGTGTATCTAGCCAAAACAAAAAAAAAAGTGATTGTACAAGTACAA
>JAULJZ010141549.1:0-10583 GCA_032270985.1 Heliamphora pulchella | reverse complement strand
TCTGACTCCAACGTCGTTTTGGTGGCATCTAGTAGGCACGAGAAGTACCTTGGTTGCTGAAACTGACGCTTGGTATTTCCCAAAGCGTCATCCTAACCACTGTTTACTGAGTAGTGAATAATAATGTAATAAAAACAAAAATTATTTAATATTAATTCATCTTTTAAAGTAAAATTTGCTATTTTTACAAATATTAATACATTTTATATAGATATCTATACGTTTTTTTATCCATCATTCACGGCCCAATAGGCGGTCATTAACATAATCTTTCTTAGAAAAACAATACGACACTCTCAAGGTTTAAATCTTGGGATCTCTCCTTTCTCATTTAATTACTCAAAAAAATAATAATAATAATTAACTTAGTGTGCACCGCATGTTTCTATTTGCCGAGAATACTACGTAATAAATGCTACGTGAGTAAATACTTTTCTTCTAAAGAAGTCTAGCCCAATTGTTAAGCTTGTTACAAATGAAAAAAAAAAAGAAAGAGAAAATTTTATTCAAATGAAAATAATGTTTCAATTGATGCAATATAAATATTGATACAAAAATAGTCTTTTATATATTTTGGCGGAGTCCAACTCCGCGGGAATATGAAAACCCTAATATCTCAGTTCTCATCTACATGAATTAGGATTTTAAATCAGGTATCAAAATATATATTGACATTAGTGGTACATCTAGCTAGTATAGATTGATATTGTCTAATATCAATTAATACATTAATAAATATTAATATTAAAAAATCAAAATCCTTTTATATATCCATCATGCCATACATAACTACCAATATTTAAAACCTTTTTCATAAACCCATTAAAGCAGTCACATTGCACAATCTTTCAACCCTATTCGTCTCACTTTCTCTCTGATCACTCTCTTTTTGCATATATATATATATATATATATATATATAGAGAGAGAGAGAGAGAGAGAGAGAGAGAGAGAAAGAGAGAGAGAGAGAGAACTGATTCTGGTAATCTATTTCTGAACAAAAACTTGATGTGTATGAGTCTTTGTGGAACCACATATTTTAGGATTCAACCATGTCTGGGAAAAGATTATTGATCAGCAGCTTCATCTTCGTCTCTATTCTTATTCTCTCCCAACAAGATCAAAGCCCTGCAAATGCTTACCCTAACCAAGGCTTCGTGAAGACAAGTGGGACCCATTTCGTGATGAACGGTAGGAGATTGTACTTCAACGGGTTCAATGCGTATTGGCTGATGTACATGGCCGCTGACCCTGCAACGAGGGAGAAGGTGACAACCACATTCCAACAAGCTTCCAAGGAGGGAATGAATATCGCAAGAACTTGGGCTTTCAGTGATGGTGGAGATAGGCCATTACAGTCCTCTCCTGGTTCGTACAATCCAGACATGTTTAAGGTACCACGATAGGCTTAGCATTTGTTTGGCTATCGGCTTAAAGTTAATATTTTAGTTTTGGCTTAATATTTAAAAAGTTAAAAAAATCTAGTTTTTTATCCCTTGGCTTTTAGCCAACCTAATTTTAGGATTTTTGATTTTTTTCTTAATAATTTTTAATTTTACCTTTTTGGCATTTTTTGATTTTTAGCCTTTTTGTACATATAAAGGCAAACTTGGAATAAGCCGGCTTAAAGCTAAGTTGCCGAACATTTACTTAGTTTTTCAAAAAAAATAAAAAATAAAAACCTTTTACATAAAATGTTATATGTAGGGATGGCCACATGGCAGGTTTTTTGCGGGGAATATATAACCCGCTCCCGCCCCGGTATCAGGTAGGATTTTTTTACCCCGCACATGCATCATCGGGTAACCCGCAATTTGCGAAAAACCCGAATATGCTGTCACATTTTTGCTATGCAGTTTAAAACATGAAAAATATTAAAAATATTTCTAAGAATTTTATTATTTTAATGTAAAACAAATTATAAGAAATAAAAATAAATATATCTCATTCAAAATATTTTTAAAAAAATGTATTGAAAGCAAATGGTCATTGATTTGTTATTAGCGGTTTTTGCTTATATTTGAATGTGGCAACTTATCTTAAATAATCTTCTTCTCTTTTGATTTGTTTGGTTGTTTTTAATTAGGGGTTGGATTTTGTGATATCAGAAGCTAAAAACCATGGAGTCTATCTGATACTTAGTTTGGTGAATAACTTTGATGCATACGGCGGCAAAAAGCAATATGTTCAGTGGGCAAGAGATCATGGCCAGCCCTTGAACAGTGACGATGACTTTTTTACAAATCCTATTGTTAAGGGATACTACAAAAATCATGTAAAGGTATGTGTTTAAAGGGGCTTTAAATATTGTTAATTTTAGAACTAATTTGAAATAACAAATAATATTTTAATTATGTTAAATGGTAACAAATATAGTAAAGTAATTTCAGTAGTCTCACGCAAACTGCTAACATCACTAATGAAAGCAGAAAGTTCAAACCTTATCAAGTGTAGGTATGGGTATCATATATTTTGCCAATTAAAAAATTATTAGGCTCACTCTTAATTTTGATCAAATATAACCAAAAAAAACTATATATAAGCTAAAAAGTATGAAAATTTAACTATATTTCTTGAAAAGTCATGTATTGAAAATATATTTTTAATGAGAGAAAAGTCTCTTTTGAAATAAAGAGAAAGTCAAAAAATATTTAAGTTTAAAATGACAAGAAAAAATTAAGTTTTAAATGAAGAGAGAAAAAACCTACTTAATGAGAGGATAGAGGGAGAGAAGTTTCATATAAAAAAATGCCCCATCAATGCCATTTTTTCATGTAATATGTAGTAAAATAAGTTTAGAAATCTCACATAAATTCCTAACCACACTAACGATTTTTAATAGGCTCACTTAATTCCAACCAAACGTAACAAATATATACATATATACTACAAAAATATACAAAATTTACTATGTTTTTTCAAATCTCATATAATAAAAATATTCTTTTGATGGGACATAATGAGAAAAAAATGGATTTGAAATAAAGAGAAAAAAAACAAATTGAACTTAAAATAAATAGAAAATTGAGTTTAAAATAAAAAGAGAGAAGAGTTAATTAATGAGAGTGGAGAAAAAGTGAGAAATGTCATCAATTCCTTTCTCCCATTAGTATATATATATATATATATGTGTGTGTGTGTAGAATTATATATATACACGTAGAAAAATAATGTTGTGCATGAAATCAATATAAACTAACATTGGCAAATAGAGTTTTAAATATTAGACGTTACGTATTGTACTGGTCACAACGAGATTTTGAGCCTCTAATATTGATATTTAACAATACACTATTTAATACTATTAAATATTGATCAATACATGACTTTATCATCAATAGTGATACGTATTTTAATCACGCAATTTAAAACCCAATTGACAAGTCTTGATAATTAATTGACTACTTTGAACCAAAAGACACATCAACGTGGGTGGCAAATCTTGATAATTTCACTATTTCCCACCAAAATACCCATCAAAGCGGTTTATATTTTCAAGAAAATGCCACTTTATATATACGGAATCCTTAAGAATAGAGTGTTTGTGCAAATATTCCCCATATTGTCTCTTTCCTTGGACTTGATTTTATGTTTGGAACTCTCATAAATCTTCAATTTCTTGAGTCTTTCTTTTTACTCTGATTGGCTGTTTCCTTCAATCTATGTTTGAATGAAAGATTTGTCCAGGGATTTACTAAGAAAAAAAGGAGAATAACAAGAAAATTCATTATTCTTATATTTTAGTTTTACCATTATTGCCGTCATTACAAATTCATCGATCATCCAAACATAAGTGATTTCATTTTGATAATTTTAAATTTTATTTTTTAAGAATTAGCTTTTATAATAAGCTCTATTTCAACAACCACCCGATTTTTAAATTTTATTAATTTTGGTAATAATTAAAAGTTCAGGCTGTGCTCACAAGAGTGAATTCGATAAGTGGGGTGGCATATAAAGATGATGCCACTATTTTTGCATGGGAACTAATGAATGAACCTCGTTGCCAATCCAACCTCTCTGGACAAGCTATTCAGGTCACTCTCTCTCCCTCCCTCTATTTAGTTCTCGCATGTATTTTTATTATTCAAATTATTCACTTGCATGCTTAAAGTTAATCGAATATCGGTTGCTATGTGATTAAATTAAACATGTATATCATTTGTTTTTGTTATGCAAATGCGATCTAATCACAAACTTAGTCATGTTCAATTTGTTTTTTGTCACATGGTTGATGTACTTAAGAAGCTCTAAGACATAACCGATTCATATTATAAAAATATATTTTGGGAATTTGATTGACAACTAGTTCGCTTAGAAATTAAGTTTTTTTTTTTTTTTTGCTTTTCTGTGTTTTTGCTAAAAAGTAAATTAGATTCAAAATAGTAGAATATTTGGTAAATTAAGTTTTAAGCGAACTTTTTTAAAATTGGTTAATGGGTAAAAGGAAATTTTTTTTTTATTTTTTGTTCAAATTAGTTTATTTGTCCATCTATATAGTAGATTTTAACAATTATGTATAGTTGACATTGATAACAAATAAGTTATCAAATAAGGATATTATTATCATTTAAAACATGGTAAAAGTTTTAATAGAGTATTTTAGATGTTTTGTTTTGATTTGATTTGATTTTTTTTTTTTACACACGATCTATGTTGCTTTTATTGGGTTTTTAAACAAAAAATTAAAAAGTTTGGGATGTCTTGGCAACTCCAATTTTTATTTTTTTTCAAAAATACCAAAAAATAAAATAAAAATAAAAGGTAACTTTTATGTTGGTCAGCTCTCAAATAAAAGTAATTATTCAGTGCTCTCAGAGTATCATGTGACAAAAACACATAGTACTCTCATCCAAAATGGTGACAATAAATTTTACAATAGGTACACGATAACTCATATTTGTTGGGTGGTTAGAATACAAAAGATAAGCCATATAGTATAGGTTGCAATTATTTATTTATTGAAAGTATCACGTAACATCGTCTACCTGATTTTCTCCCAAAAAGGCACTCACGGTGCTCTGCCATGAAGGTTAGGGTTTCCATCTATTGATCTAGGAGTTTTGGAAGGGAAAAAAAAACAGATGAAAGAAAAATAAAATAGCAAACAAAGTTGAAGTCCAATTTTTATAATTTCTGGTAGGGTCGATCGAGAAATGAGAACAAAAATGAGTTATAAATAATATATATTTTTTGTTTAGTTTCTTATAAATAAAAAAATGTATAAATAATGCAATTTTTTTTTCTTTTTTTTTTAATTTTGCTTAAGACTTACGTACTTTGTTGCAATTTCCTTGGTTAATAGTGTAATTGAATTTCAACAGGATTGGATAAGAGAAATGGGTGAACACGTTAAATCCATAGACAAGAACCATCTCCTGGAAATAGGGCTTGAAGGGTTCTACGGGGAACCCACAAAACAGTACAATCCTGGAAACCAATTAGTTGGGACTGACTTCATTTCAAACAATCAGATTCCTCAAATCGACTTCGCCACCATTCATCTCTACCCTGATCAATGGTATATATATATAACTTTCTCTTTCATTGGGCGTGCACATGTATAGGTGGTGTATGGTATTGCTAAAACTAGTAATTTATAGATTGTAACTTGTAGCAGAAGTTGTGAGTGCTTAGTAAACATTATAACTTGTAGTTGAAATAGAAAAAAAAATTCATTGTAGTTTATAGCAAAAATTGTGAATGTTTGAAATAAATTATAGTTTGCAACTAAAATTAGTAGCAGGAAGTTAAAAGCTACCACTAGTAACTTTGCCAAACACCCCCGTATATACACTAGAATGATTACATCTATAATTATCTCTCTTATTAACGATACTTGTCGCATAATTTGATTTGATACATCTGACAATTGATTCGTATCTAGAGTGAATCGATAAAAGCATGAATCGCATTAGAATCCAACGATTCATGATACATTGCATAATTTGATTTGATACACTAAGCAATTAATTCAAAATTTTCTTTTTTTTTGGGTACATTGGAGGCTATAGGCTTGAGAAGGGGTCCTAGGGTTCAATTCTTCAATTAATTCAATTTTATTCATGTATTTCTGCTTCCAAAAATGAACGTATGCCAAAGTGTATTTGAAATTTATCTCATTTTGGTGATTTGAAATTCTACGACTTTTTTACTTTTTTTTCTTGAATTTTTGTTTGTTTTAATTCATGAACATACATGTATCCATAAATTATTGTAAGTATAGCATGCATAATCAGTAATATTAAATAAAAATATTACATTGTAGCTTCCATGCTTCTTGCGATAAAAACGAGTATCTAACCATACTATGTGTTTATCATTCAAAACAAGTTTACATAGTTGTTACTAGTGTGTGTATATACCTGCACACACGCGCGGGCACACACACACACATATATACTAGTATTTGTGCCCACGCGATATATGTGTAATATTAGTCATCGTATAAAAATACTAAAAATAATTCACATAATAAATATAATTACATGGGAAATTATAAAAACAAATTGTATTAACTACGAATTATGAAAGTTCAAGAATAATGAAATTTTAAAAAAAAAACTAAAGGAATAATAAAGAGAAAAAGAGTTGGTGAGTAGATATATAACTTCTTCCATACATTTCTAAGTTTTAAAATTTAAACCATTATAAGGGTAGTTTTGGAATCAAAAATATGAGTGGCTTCAAGAAACAAAAGTAGGATATTTCTTTTTAATAATAGTATATATATATATATTTCATGATTACTTCGATATGGTGTCTAGTTTTGTCAATTTTCTTTTCATTCTAAAAGACACCATATAAAGAAAATTAATTTTTATAATTGTATAACTTTTCTTTCATCTTCATTATAATCACATATATATAAATTGATGCATTTTATTAACTTGTAAATAGTTGGGTAATTGTTTCATAACTTCCGACTTATTTGGTTTGATTTTTGAGAATTGTCTATCAGCTACTATATATTACCAGTTTCAATCATTATTATCTTTTCATTTATTTATTTTCTCTTGCATAACGAATACCTTGTACTCACATATGGGTGAGCCACCCCTCTTGTATTTATAATACATGTTATTAAGATTTGAAGGCAACGAAGATGATATTCTTATAACTGTTATGGCTATGAGAGATGCAATTTGAGATCGAAGATGGGGTGGGACAAAATCAATAATTTATGAAGATACTATCATGAAATGTGAGAGTTGGAAAGGCCTGAGAAGATGAGGATGATTAGGAAGGTAGTCAAAAAATAGAGGGATCGGGGTTCTTCTCATTCACGAAACAAAATGGGAGTCGATAACTATGAACAAAATTAGAACTATCTGGGGTAATATAGATTGTGAGTGGATTAGTTCTGAAGCAGTTGGTAGGTCTGGAAGGTTAATCTGTATATGGGATAAGGCCTTTTTGTGCTTTCAACAATATGTGATTCATAGAAATTTCATCCTAATACAAGGGGTGATCTTGGGTGGGTTTAAATGTGTGATTGGGAATGTATATGCTCCAGAATAAGCATATGAAAGACTAGAGGTATGAAATAGCCTTAGATGCTTAAAATCTTTATTAACTCACCCTTGTGCTTGGGAGGGATTAAAATGAGATCAGAACCATAAGTGAAAGGTCTGGGCAATGTTTTGAAAATCGAACTATTGAGCAAACTGAAAAAGAGAATGGGCGGATGGGTTACCGGTTCAAACAGAATTGAACCGGAATCGAACTGTGACATTATTATTACATCATTAATAAATTTTAAGTTTATAAATATTAATAAATTTTATTACATCATTAATAAATTTTTAAGTTTATAAATATTATTACATCATTAATAAATTTTAAGTTTATAAATATTAAATAAAAATAACATCTAATTCACAATTCAAATAAAAAAAATAAGCGCATCTCATGATCTAAGCATAATTTTAATTAAATAATTAGAATCTCTAACAAAAATAATTCAAAGAAGAGCAAAAAACAAAAAATAAAAATAAAAATAAAAGGCAAAATTGTTCTGTAACAGACACATAGCAACACAACATTAAAAAAAGTTAAAAAACAAAATAAATAAAAAATAATAAGAGCAAAAAGAAAATAAAAAAATAAACGCAAAAAGATAAAGTAAGCAAGTTAAGCAATAGATGATGCAACAGTGTGAAACAGGTAAAGCCAACAATATGAAGCAAGAAAACAAAGGGCCGTCGAAAGCAAAGGAACTGTGAAAACACTGAAAAGTTAAAAGTTATGTGGAGGAAGGGCTTGGAAGCAGGATCCTTTGAAAAAATTTTAAATTAAAAGAAATCAAAAAAATAAAATTTTAAGTTAAACACTTAAACAGAAAAATATTATGACCAATGAAAACCCAGTCGGTTTTCTTAAACCGGTACCGGTTTGACCGGGTCACTGGATCAACCGCGAGTTTGTACGATTTTCATTAAAAATACCAATTTTTATACTTAGCCGGTTTAATGGGTTTAACCGGACCGTTGACCGGGCCAGTCACTGGTTCAACCGGTTGAACCGGCCGGTCCGATCCGGGTTTTAAAATATTGGGTCTGGGTGCCTCAGAGAAACCACTAGAATGAAGGAATTCAGAGTTTGGATTGATGACATGTGCTTAATGGACATTCCTTTGTTAGGAAAGTTATACGCGTGGTCTAATTTGCAGGAATTTCCTATTTTGAGTCGCATTGATAGGTTTCTAATTGATGGAGAATGGCTGAGTAAATTCAATCTGTTTCAGTGGGTTTTACCTAAGTTGTTATCCGATTATTGTTCCATCTTGCTAACGGATGAACTTTTGGATTGGGGCCCAACTCCTTTTAAGTTCTTTTGATGCTTGGCTAAAATGTGAGTCATTTAAAGAGGTGGTGTGTAAAGCCTGGGAAAAGGATGTGCAAGGTGAGTGGGCTGGTGTTTGGATCCACAAAAAGTTGCTGATTCTCAAATTCGAGATCAAGAGGTGGGTTGCAGAGGCGTTTGGCAATACGAAGGGAAAAATCGATAGTAAAGAATAGGAGATTTCAAATCTAGAAAAGACAGAGGAAGTGGCTAATTTAAACGAAGACCAGAAACACAAGAAGAAGCTATTAAGGGTTGAATTGTGGGATCTACATAGAAGAGAGGAAAGCTTGTGGAGGCAAAAATCGAGACAGATGTGGCTTAAGTTGGGGGATAGGAATACCTCATTCTTTCATTCGATAGCCAACAGGAGATACAAGAGGAATTATATTGGTCAAATTTTGTTTGGTGGAAAGTTTCTGGTTCAGCCTTTGGAAGTTAAGGAAGGGATAGCTAAACATTATGTTGAGGTCTATTCGAAAGTCAAGTGGAAAAGGCCTATTTTCGAGTGCGAGGCTCTGAAATCCCTTAATCCAGAGAGTACGAGGTGGCTGGAGTTGCAGTTCTCGGAGGATGAAATCTATAAGGCAGTGTGCAGTTGTGGGGGGTCCAAATCTCCAGGTCCAGATGGCTTTAGTCTCAACTTTTTCAAAGTGTTTTGGGGGTTAGTTAAATGGGACCTAGAAGACTTTTTCAGGTATTCCATTCTCTTGGCAGATTGCTAAAAAGTTTGAATTCCTCATTCATTACTTTGGTGCCAAAAACTGTGTGTCCTCAATCTCTGGGGGAATTCAGGCCTATCAGTCTCGTGGGGTCAATCTACAAAATTCTAGCAAAAGTGCTGGTTGGGAGATTGAAGAAAGTTATGGAGAAGGTAGTGGATGAAAAACAAACGGCTTTCATAGCGGGAAGGCAAATTTTAAATGGGATCTTAATCGTGAATGAAGTCATAGATGATTGGAAGAGACAAAAGAAGAGTGATCTTATATTTAAGCTCGACTTTGAGATGGCGTATGATTGTGTGAACTGGCAGTACCTGATCAAGATAATGGATCTTATGGGATTTGGACAAAAGTGGAGGTATTAGATGATGGAGTGTATTTCTACCCCTCAGTATCGGTCTTAGTTAATGGCTCCCCTACTAGTCAATTCAAGATGGGTCGTGGGTTAAGATAAAAGGATCCTCTATCACCTTTTTTATTTAATTTGGCAACCGAGGGTCTCAACTCCTTGTTTGTAAAAGCAATGAATTATGGTTTGCTGAGTGGGGCAAAGGTTGGGGATCAATGTCATGCCCCAAACTCCGGGTTACGTGAAACACTTACAAACAACCACATAAAATACACAACCTGATATTTACTCACAAATTAAAGCATACATGCAATTAATATATCTGCCCAAAAGAATTACATTACACGGTTTCAACACCGAAAAAACATGTAAACATACATGGCTCAAAAGAACAAAAAAAAAAGACTATCGATCTCCCGCCTCAATCGGCAATCCCAAATCAACCTGCGTGACCGGTACCTGAAAATCATTTCAAATCCCACACCGTGAACCAAAACTCAACAGAAACTAGACAAGCATGCAATATAAATAAAACATGCTCAGAAAAATGAGATGCAATTTTCGACTCACACGAGCCATAAAAACGGTTTTATATCTGAACTCATACGAGCTCCAGAAGAAAACAGTTAAAAAACGATTTTATGCCAGAACTCTCAAAAGTCTTAAAG